>JASAON010001642.1:0-137292 GCA_030849065.1 Jaenimonas drosophilae
AACCCAACCCCGCCGTGAAAATTGCCACCACCAAAAAAATGCCCCCACCCTCCTCCATTATCCAAACAAAGCCCCCCCCCCCCCCCGCAACAACAACAAAAAAAAATGTTTTCAAAAGAACTCAAGGAGGCCGGGGCCCCGGAATCAGAAGGCGGGGGGAAATTTCGGCCGGAGCGATTGAAAAACCACTCCGGGGGCGGGGAGGGGAATTCGGCCCGGCCCCTCTCTCTTTCGCCAAACCACCGGCCCCGCCGCCCAATGGGGAAAGGCCCCCCCCCCCCGCGGCATGCCGGCGCCAAAACCCCCACGCGCACCGCGCAAACTGCGCCGCGCGCATGGCCCTGGGCAACGGTTGCGCCGCCACGCCAAGCCAGCCAGAGACATAGGGCAGGAAAGAGGAAGAAAGCAATAATTCAGCTGGAATGCCCAGCGCGTCGCGCCGGCTGTTCCACGCAGATTACATTGCCTCGCCGCCGCCCGGTTCCTTTGGCCGCGGCCCCGCCCCCTCCTTTTTTGAATGGGGGGCATGCATCAAGCATTTTCCACGCGGCCGAAACAAAGGAAAAGGATTCCCAGCGAGGTTGCTTTCCGTTTCCGGTTTACACATTTGGCGAAGGGCAGCGGGCGGCGTTGAATCTTTAAAGCAGGGGGGGGGGGGGGCGGGGGAATAGTAGCATCGGCGCGGGAAAATAACAACGCCGCCGGGGGTATGGAAAGAAAAAAAAAAGAAAGAAAAACAGCCCCCTCCATTGTTCCCCGAAACTTGCCAGGGTTGACGGAAAAAATAGTGCGGTGGGCGGGCGTGAAAAAAGGTTTCCCCACCTCTAGAGAAAGCGAGTGCCACGCTATCTATGCAGAGAGATAAGGCAGGGGAGGAATGCAACAATTCAGCTGGAATGCTGAGCGCGTTGCGCTCACTGTTCTACGCATATCACATCGCTTCGCTATTGCTTCGGTTCCTTTGGCTGTGGCTTGGCCTCCTCCTTTTGGGGAGGGGGCATTCATCATGAATTTTTCTTAATGGCTGAAACAATTGGAGGAAAGCTCTACGTGTTAATTTTTGGGTCCGCGCGTGAATACGGGCGGAAATGGTGGGAAAATAGGGGAAAAAAAATCAAACCATGGTCAAGCTTTCAAACTTACGGTTTCCTCCCATTATGTCTCAAAATCTTTTTGGGGGCGAAAAGAATAAGGGCGGTGGGCGGGCGTAAAAAAGTATTCTGCGATAAATTGCACACCACCAAGTGAAGAAAGGGAAGAAGGTCAAGTGTTGACAACTCGGGTGTGGCAATATGCAGTCTACTTCCATTGTTCCAAATCCGCCACACTTTGGCATAGAGATAAAGCGCCTGTTATCCCATGTGTCGCAACCAATGTTCCATTCCCGCTGTTCCAACCCCCCCCCCAACCCCCAAACGATGCATGCGACACCCCACCGCCTCATCATGATTCTGTATCTTGTTGCGTTTTTTGGGGCTTTGTTGTTCCGCACCGGGGGACCCCCCCCCCCGGAATTCCAACCGGCGCCGAAAAAAACGCGCGCGGGCGCGACGGTTCTTGCCAAGCGCCGGCCGCATAGGCAACGGGGCCGCGCCGCTTGGAAATGCGGGGGCGGGCGGGCTTGGAAATCGCGCCCCTGCTGCGGGCGGCGCAGGGCCGCCTGGGGTTCTTTGCGCGCGGGGGGGGGTTTAAAACGGCATTTCCGCCAAACCATTTTCCGGGACGCGCCGGCCCGCCGCGGAGGGGGGGGAGGCGCGGCGCGCCTCTCGGGGCGGGCCATGGCGGGGAAGGAAACCCCCCCCCGCCCGCGCAGCTTTCCCGCCGGGCGACGGCGGGCCCCCCGCCCCGGGAAAAAAAGCGATTTCCCCACGCCGCCCCCCCCCGCGGCCCGCTATAAATCAGGGGGGGGGGCAAACGCAGCCGGTATCCGATTTTGGCCCCCGGCGGGTTTCGGGGGCGAACGGCACGCTTTGGGATCTGGAGCTCCCACTTTACTTCGTTTGGAAGGGCTGCAAAATCCATGGGATAGAATGCACTTTAGGATCAAGATTGCGGCGTGGTTTTCCGCCACGCTTGGACATGAAGAAACAAATTCACCGCATCAAAGCTATTTACTCGGTTTTATGTACCTGTGGACTGATGACCCGAATCTGCACCTTTTTGCTGCTTTTTCTCTTCCCAGGCGGTGCTAGCTTCTGACAACTCTTCCTTGGTCGTGCTCGGAGACAATGCAATCATCGAGATTACGGCTCGCTGGTGTGTTTCAACTGACGAAAAAGCTCGCGAGCGGGACAACGGGCTCGCGAATTTTCTCATCTACTTTTCCATCTGTTACTGGGATCGTGAAATCAGAGCGCTCCCTGTATGAGTACATGACGGCAAAGTGGATGAAGGCGGACCCTTCATCAACAGCGTGCGTACAGGCGGAATCAGGAGCGTCACTGTCGTACTCTCAACTTCTAGGTGCTACCGAAAACGTCGCCCAAATACTATACCATCTTGGGAATGTGAGGAAAAACGATGTTGTGTGCATATCATCACTAAACACCATGCTGTATACTCCGGCAATTTATGGAGCGCTTCGATTGGGAGCTAGAATATCTACAGTTAACCCTGTAGCAACTGCAGATATTCTGGCGTACTATCTCAGGAACAATCAGGCGAAGGTGCTCGTGGGCATGAAGTACTACTCTAAAATCTTGGAAAGCGTTGCGAGGAAGGTGGAACTTGAAACTGGAAGGAAAATTGTCGTACTATACATAGATAATTTTTCTGAAGCTCTTGATTCTATAATTCCGAGTAATTATGATGGGTTGTCGGGGTCGTCCGTTGATGATACAATTTTCATTCCATTTTCCTCCGGGACCACTGGAATGCCAAAAGGAGTTCAGTTAACGAACAAAAGTCTGCTCTTAAACATACAGCAAGTGTGCAGCTCATTTGCTGTGCAAGGCTCAGATGTGACTATTTCGGTACTTCCAATATTTCATATCTTTGGATTCACATGCTGTCTCAATGCGCCGCTCTCCGTTGGCGCTACTCAGATCTTTATGATGAAGTACAGTGTTGATGCATTCCTCCATGTGATTCAAAAGTACAAAGTGAGCATCTCCATGGTTGCACCGCCTATTTTGGCGTCTTTGCTTCATAATGCGGATAGAGTGCGTGAGTTTGACGTCTCTTCATTGAAAACCCTTCGTTCTGGATCAGCTCCATTATCTGCAGATATGGAGCAGAAGTGCGAGCGCCTTTTTCCCGGCTGCACTGTCGCTCAAGGCTATGGCATGACTGAGATGTCTCCAGTTGTTTCCGTTGCACCACGACATGCAAATGCGAGAACCTACGGAAGCTCTGGGATGCTAATGCCGGACACAGAAATACGCGTGGTACGAGTTGACGATAGCCAGCAAGCTGGCGATGATGATTCTGCCTGTGTGGATGCTGATCTTGGTGAGGTTGGTGAGATATTTGTTAGAGGGCCTCAAATAATGAAAGGGTATTTGAAAGAGGACGATACTAATTCATGCATGCACAATGGATGGTTCAGAACTGGTGACATCGGAAGGTACGACGACACAACAAAGGAGCTTTTTATTACAGATCGCCTGAAGGAACTGATCAAATACAAAGGATACCAGGTTTCTCCTGCTGAGATGGAAAATACCATTTTAGACCATCGAAGTGTCCTTGAGTGTGTGGTTTTTGGTGTTCCAGATGCACGTGACGTGAGCTTTGAAATTCCTCGGGCTCTTGTTGTTTTGAAGCCTGGGCTATCTGAAAAACGTATTTGTGACGCTGCGAACGACATCATTTTTTACGTTAAAAATCGTATGCCTCCTCACAAGCGACTCCATGGCGGAATTCGGATTGTGGATTCTATTCCACGCAATGATACTGGAAAGGTAATGCGACGGCAAATTCGCAGCGAAGAGGTGAAAGCACTTCAAGAGCAACTTGGATTCGATGAGGATGCGGAGAAAAATTAGCGATGCTACCACGATTATTGTGGTGTCTCCCGTAGACTATGAACTTTTAAAAAAATTATACACACGTTCACACCTTCCTGCTGGCAAATTAGAAATTCCGGTTCTGTTGCGCTGTTGGTCATCTGGTGTATGACCCAACCTTGATGCGCTCATCGCGGTACTCCTTATCTTATCCAATTTGCGGTTGCATTGCCAGAACATTCTCCGTTGCTCAACGTCTGTGGTTGTGATCAAGTGCTCATAATCCGCTAACGGCAAAAGCTCCGAGTTATCAATTTGGCACACATTCTCTTCTCGTACCTCCTTCGTTCTCCCACTATTAAGCGTAGTTTTTAGGCATTCACACTGCCGCGTGCTCTCACTGGCGACAAGCAATTCCCATTGATTTTTTCAATACAAAGATAGTTGGCATCTCCGTTAGTCAATCATGGCAAATATTGTCGTTACGGCTTCCTACGATAAGCAGGTCCGGTTCTGGGAAGCTGCTACTGGTCGGACAATCCGACATTTTACATTTCCAGATTCTCAGGTGAACGGGTTGCTCTTAATTCATGAACTCCATCTACTCGTTGTGGCAGGCTTCGGGATACTCCGACTGTATGATCTCCAGGCATCTGCTGCTGCAGTGCCATCATCAGGCCCTAATGCTGCGACCAATTCCAGTGGTTTGTTACCCCCACCACAACACTCTGCATATGAGAGCCAGAGCTCGATGAACTTCACAAGCCTTGGTTACTTCCCCCTTATTAGCAGCGTTGGTGTGGATTCTGGAACAGAGTCCAGCAAATCGGAGGATTTTGGCATGACGATGGTGCTCCCACCGAGTGACAATAGCAGCGTTAACGTTATTTTATATGCGACGAGCGAAGACGGACACATTCGTTTTTTTGATACCCGTGCTGGTACACTGCGAGTGCTAAAGGATATTTCGACGAAGACGGCAATTACTTGCAGCGCAATATCGCCTGACCGAAAATATCTCATCACTGGAAGTCAAATTGGACAAATCTCGATATGGCACATACCATCGATAGTTGCGAGTGTTTCGGAAGGAATGATGGCCTCTTCAACTCACGCACCGAAAGGCCAGCAACCAGGAAAGCGCTCTTGTTCGCAATCCGGATTACCTTCGTGTGAACTTGATGTTGGCAATCTTCCACTCCAGGAGATTGCTTTTCAAGGTGACTACACAAGCATTCGTAGTCTGGCAATCGAACCACTTGGTAGATGGTGCGTCGTTGCGACAAATTCTGGAAAGTTGCATTTTCTGCGACTTCTGAATGAGGCAGGAAAAGTTGGAAAAGTTGGAAAACCACCAGCTCATGACAGCGAGCAGCACCCGCTTCATACTGGTTGTGCAAGCGAGAGCCCACTTCCAAGCAACTCTATCTTGACGATGCACTCTGGTGTGATTGCAGAATCAGATAGTACTGGCGCCAACCAAGGTCCTGGAGAAAGTATCTATCGCTCTGCACTTGTTGTGAACGAGCTGAAAAGCTATGCTCGTCGCTCCCCAGCCGATGCTGTCTTGAGCGGAATGCAAAGGTATCCTGGGTCGCACTCTATCGGGGCAACTTTGATTGGTAGTTTGGAGCACCATAACAGCTCTACAACACCCGCCATGCCACAACCTGAAACACAAGCAACAGACGCAGAATCAGTCCCGCCTCAAAAAACCCCAATTCAACAGGAGCTTGAAATGGAGGTGTTCTATTCAATGCAGGCGCATTATAAGTACATCCTGAAGGTTGCCATTTCGCCTGGCAGTGATATGATTGTGACTTGCTGCGCCGACTACACCGTCGGACGTTTCTCTGTTCCTCAAGCTCTTCGGGTTTGCCAGAGGAAGAGCAGCTCTGAGAGTAGCTGCGGCTCTCTGGGTTCCACTCAGCCGGGAAGGCAAACCAAATGCCCAAAGGATCTCTCTCCTGAAGGCAACATTGGCGATGAGATTCCTCAACCTCAAGGAGAACCTGCTGGTGAGGTACCGAGTCCTGCGCCCCTTGCGGATGAGGATCCGATTCATGCCTCCGCCTCTAATAACGAAGAGGTGGACCCCAGCATCATGGCCTCCGCGCCTCCCGCGGCTACGGCGGAAGGGCAGGATTTGAGTACAGACCTCTCCTTCCGACCGCTGAAGCCGTTAACTGGCCACAATAGATGGGTGTGGGATTGCGCATTTAGCGAGTGCAGTCGCTTTTTGCTCACAGCCAGCAGCGATAGCACTGTTCGGGTTTGGAATAGTATCAACCAAGAACGACCACCCTCCACAAGCTACACTGTGCACTCGAAACCAGTAGTTGCAATTCTTTTGGTCAACAACCTATAGGTAGAGCTTTGTTACGTATGCGCGTCATGGGAGGATTTTATTCAACGGAAGACGCTTGCCGCTTTAGGTAATCAACGCTGCCCCGTATGACCCCAAATTGCATTGAATAGACTGTGGTCACTGAGCACGCCTTAGTCGGAAGCGCGTAATTTTACTTTTTTATTTGTGTCTGAACTAATGACTGAATCTCCGTCATTCGCGTTAAATTTCTATTTTTGAGCATAGTTGCTTAGATTCACTCATCAGGAATCCCAGCCGGACTGCACACATGAGTTCATTTGCCCCGGCAACCCTTTGGAAGACTCTTCATCGGAACCCCATAAGGCTTGCACGTGCCCCACTCTCTCGTTTTTGCAGCACCAAGGAACCAACAGGTGATACCTCGACTCTTCCCAGTGGTGAGACGGCAGCTGATGACAAAGCACGATTAGGTTCAACATCGCAGTCTTCACTGGACTCCAAGCGCCGAGAGAGAGCTTCAGAGCAGCTGCGTCAACTGTTCGTTGACGATTCAGTAAGAGCATCAATGAACCAGCGATCATCCAATGGTAAGCCTTTATTTGGCGCGCGAAGGATTGACCTAACCCCAGAGCCAAAGAGTGCACCATCCGCAATTGCGCAGAAGGCCCTGTGGGATGAGGATGAACCCTCCGGTAACCTATCAACCACATCCCCACCATCTGAAATTATTGAGACTATTGAGCAGGAGCTGTTGGATGACAACTTTGTGTTCTTCCCTGAGTCGCAAGTATCCCAGCACGACGACAAGATTTCTCCACACGAAAGAACGAGCACTCAGGACATACCACGGTACATCCCTGGCCAGCAAATTGTTCCTCCAGGGTTTACGCGTTATCGGGTGGATGTGCAGTACCAAGGCATGGACTTTGACGGATGGTTCAAGAGCTCAGCGCGTCAACACATCCGCACCGAACGACTTCCTGATGGAACACTCCGGCGCAATGCAGTTTCGATTCATTCAACAGCTGCTTCGTCTGAAATGAGTAAAGATGGAGCCATGGGTACGCGCTACCACGCTCAGACTGTCCTGGAGGAGGCATTGGCTGTGGCAGTGGATCTTCCCTCGGTGCATGTTGTGGCTGCTGCGATTCCAGAGACGGGAGTGTCGGTTCGTCGTCTCTGCTGTCATGTGGATCTTCCAAGTACCGTCGAGATGCAGGCACGGACGATTATTCAGCGAGCAACAATGTGGCTTCAGCAGCGAAACCAACCCCTTGCTGTGTTGAGTTGTCATCGCTGTCGAAATCAAGACTTTCATGCCCGTCACTCAGCAGCGCGGCGCGTCTACTGCTATCGTTTACTGAATCGTGTAGCACCTCCACTCTTCGACGCTGGCCTGCAGTGGCACGTTGACCGTCACCTCGATGTGGATCGAATGCGACGCTTTGCTGCTGTTCTCCAAGGCACCCACGACTTTGGCTATTTCGCCGACCCAAAGATGTTGCACGCTCTGCGACGAGCTGCGTCCCCACCAAGCGCAAGCAGCCGCTATAGCGCGGCTTTTAGTGAGGAGCACTATGCCCCAACCTCAGGCGTTCAACCAACTGCACCGAAGGTGGAATACGAAAAGGGGCTATCTGAGCTGGAGCGTGCTGCCGCGCTCCCTACCTTCAACGAATTTGGGCAGAAAGTTGTACACTTCCAGGCGAAACCGAAGGAGTACTTCAAGGCGCGTACCAATCTTCCTACCATTCGCACCATTGACAAGATTGATATTGTTCGACAAGATGATGAGGTCATACTGTGGTTCGTCGGGAAGTCGTTCCTTCGGCACCAGATACGCCATATGGTGAGCGTTCTTAAGGCAAGCGGACATGGACTGTGGGACGAGCTGGAGCTACAGCATGCCCTCCAGAGTGGCTTTGAGGTGTCGAGGAAGAAATTTGAGCGAGAACGTCTTCCTGCCGCTCCGGTTCACGGGCTAACTCTGTGGGATGTGGAATACCCAGCGGAACACATGCACGACGCGGTGTCGTTTGTGGATTCTGGTCCCTACGAGGAAATGGATATCTCCACCATCAACTAAGTACCCCTCACTCGCTCACGAGTGTTTGTGGGTGGTTGTTCTTCACACAAACATAAATTGGCCAATCTTATCACTCCGGTCTGGTGAATATCATTAATGCCATCACCCTTTTTCCTTGACTGTTACGATTCCTCAATCTCTGTTTCAATCTCCGTTCTTCATCTACTTGTCAATATCTCATGCTCTGTTGTGCTGGTTAGTTGCACGAAGCTGACAGCATCAATCTAGCCCTCCTACCTTTCAAAGCCAAACGATGTACCGTGCGCACAGCAAGGATATCAACCGGAACAAGAGTTTCCATCCACTTACTGCCAAAAATCTTGGTAAAACCGAACGTCTTCAGGAAGCAGAAGCGGAACGTCAGAAGCGCGTGGATGAGCGCGCTGGAGAGCTACGACGAGAGCAAGAAGAGCGTCGGTACGATGAGTTGCTCTTAGCAAGCTCAGCAGATGGCGCTAGTGGCGATCTGGCACGCCACAAACAGCTCCAATCTGTCTTTGCAGCTGAGTATGCTGCGGACAAGGAAGAACAAAAGCAAAAGGAGAATACTGTTGCACCGATGTCTTCGAAGCTCTCCTTTGCTGGTGCGATGGCAAAGTTTAAGAAGGATCCCGCTGAGGTAAAGACCGAGAGCCCTGTGGATGGAGAGCCACGACGCGCCAGCGGAGGCGCTTCTGGTGAGGCCTCATCCCACAAACGACCTCGAACGGAGGCTCCAGATGCGCCGAAGACGGGGTTCGTGACTTCAGCGGAGGCAGCCCACTTGCGCAAGGAGTTGAACCATCTTCAAAAGCAACGGCTGGACCCTCTCCGTCGGGTGGAGCAACACAATAATCGCGTAGTTGCGGAGGCAGCTCGCCGACAGGCAATTGCGGAGAGTCATCAAGAGCAATCCTCCTCCTCCTTCACGCCTGAACAAACGGGGAAATACGCGCGGATGATGGCGGACTTGGACAAGAAGTTCAAGCGCTGAGCACCGAAGGGGAGAGTTTCCAAGCTGCTTATGGTTGTATACACAACGAACCTGAACCTAATTCTTACTCAGTGCTGCTTGTATATGTGGGTGAAACTCAGGACTATGTCCTCTATGCTTCTCTTCTCTATCTGAATTATATTGTGTTTCACCCTTTATATCTTCTATGTTTCACACACACACACACACACACACACAAGAAGATTACCACAGGAAGTTATCAACTATGCCTACTCTGTCTGTCGCGAAGAATTTCATTCTGGGGCTGATTGGGAAGCCCCACTTCTCTGACAACGAGTTCGAGGAGTTGTGCCTCAAGTTTGGTGTGGAGCTTGATGACATCACCAGCGAAAAGGAGATGTACATGCGCGAGCAGGGTGAGGCCGCTGCGACGGGTAAGCAGCTTTCCAGTGAAGTGATCTACAAGATTGATACCCCGGCTAACCGCTACGACCTACTCTCAGCGGAGGGAATGAGTGTGGCGCTCAACGTGTTTCAAGGGGCGATGGCACTTCCTGCGTACACCGTTCTCAATCGCGGCAAGCCACTGTATCGCATGGTTGTGGAGAAGAGCGTGAAGAAGGTGCGCGATTATGTCGTGTGTGCCGTTCTCCGCGATGTGAAGTTCAATGAGTGGAGCTATAACAGTTTTATCGACTTCCAGGACAAGCTGCACTCCGGTCTTGCCCGTCGCCGTACCTTGGCCTCGGTGGGTACCCACGACCTGGACAAGATTGGCTCGAATGAGTTCCTCTATGCTGCACGACCCAAGGAAACCATCCAGTTTGTTCCCCTTCGTCATACTAAGGTACTGGACTGCAGTGGGGATGGACTGGAGAAGTTCTACGCCGATGATCGCCACATCAACAAGTTCGTGCCTCTCATCAGTGGGCTCTCTAACTATCCAGTCATCATGGACGGCGCAGAGAAGCAGGTGCTATCCCTTCCACCAATCATCAACTCAAGCTTTTCTGCCATCTCCCCCAACACGAAGAACATCTTCATTGAGTGCACCGCGCCCGACCACTACCGCGCACGTGTGCTTGTCAACCAGCTTGTATGCGCCTTCTCCATGTACTGCGCCAAGCCCTTTACGGTTGAGGCGGTGCAGGTTGACTACGAGGAAGAAGCTCAAGATGGTACAAAGAGCATCATCACCCCCTTGTTGGAAACTCAGGAGCAGAGCATGAGCATCCAGCGACTCAACTCGATCATTGGTGTCAACATGAAGGACGGCCAGGAGTGTTCCACCCTCCTCAAGAAGATGATGTACGACGTGGCCCGCATCGATGGGGATACGGTAGTGGTGAACGTGCCGGCGGTGCGCAGTGATGTATTGGGCCCCCCTGATGTGATGGAAGATGTTGCCATCTCTTACGGTTACGATAACATCAAGTACACGGAGTGCATCACACATGGTGCGGTGACACAGACTCCCTTGAGCAAGGTGAGCCACCTGATGCGCATTGAAATGGCCAGTGCTGGCTACAATGAGTTGCTAACCTTTTCCATGTGCTCTCGAGAGGATGCTTTCGAGAGCCTCGACCGTCAGGACCGAGATGTTGCCGTGCATATCGCCAACCCCAAGACCATTGAATTTCAGGTCTGCCGCCCCTCGTTGCTGCCAGGCTTCTTGAAGACCCTCAACGCCAACAAGTCTCAAGCACTTCCGTTGCGCTTCTTTGAGTGTGCGGACGTCGTCCTTATCGACAACACCGAGAATTTCCCGCCGATTCTCGAAGTTAAGGATGTTCTTCAGTACCCTAGCCCTGGCGCCCGCAACCAGCGTCGCCTGGCTGCGCTCCACTGCAGCAGCAACTCGAGCAGTTTCGAGAACATCCACGGTCTGACGGAGTACGCCATGATGAAGCTAGGCATTCCTCGTCAGGGGGCGGAGCCTGAGGGCTACACTGGTGACTCATACTCACTTCAGGGTGGTTCCGATGGGGCGTTCTTTCCCGGCAGGGCGATGGACATCTTCCTCCACCGTCGTGGCGAGAAGGTTAAGATTGGTGGGCTGGGCGTTATCCATCCCAACACTCTGAAGGCCTATGATGTGCCTCACCCATGCTCATACATGGAGGTGAACATCCAGTTTTTGTGTACGAATGAGTAATGAGCGGGCTACGGTCACGTCATTGACTCTTCATCTCCCCCTCACACATACAGACTTGCAAAGCTCAGGCGATTTGATGGTGCTATCAGTTGGATGATTGGTGGGAAACTGCACATGACAACCTACACCTGGACCCGTGGATGAAGAGCTTCTTGAACTGTCGGAATGGTATGTGGCATGAAATACCCACAGTTGTCCAAGCTATCACGGGACATTCACAATCACATGTCGTTCTATTCGTACGTTTTGATCGACCGGTGCATAAGCCAGAAGCATGAAGAGAGGAGGGCCAACGAGTACCCGTTGCTGAGCTCTCGTCCTTCCCTCCGCTCTAAGAGTTGTTCATATATATTTCTTTTTTAAAAGGATTACATCGCTCGTGAGTGCCCCTCTTCCAAGGAGCGTAGCCAGAGAGCACTTCGGAATGCTCAGACAGCTTCCTCTCAGTGGATTTAGTCTCTTCTGTGTATATCAGTGACTGAAGGCTTGCACCACATGACAACTTACTACTTCTTCTTTGTCAGCTACAGTGGCACGCACACATAGATTTTCTAGCGTTTTTTCCCCTTATATTGACTAGACACGAATCAGTTTCTTCGACGGAGTTCGTTTTTAGGATCACTGCCACCACAGTCATGAAAAGGCTTGTCACATTGCCGTACTCACCGGCATCGGGCATGGCACGGTCCCTTCTTGGTGTTCAGGGACGGAAGTGGAGTCGCTGTGGGCCTCGGCTTGGTTTTTGTATGGCCACTGCCAGCATTTCATCTTTGAATTCAATTTCCTTGTGTTCAACGCCACTATCGTCCAACCAACACCGCTGCGTGAGCACATCACAAGACGGTCCCACGATCGAGTATCAAGCTCTAAACGCTAATCTTGAGAGTCTTTCTGCCGCAACCAAGCAAATGGATCTTCCTCTCACAGGCCACATTGTCACTGTGGACACACGGGGCGAGAACTCAGTTGGAAGTGATGTCGCACGCGAGAAAGTGCGCACGCTTGCATCTTCCCATAGTGCCTACCGCTCTGCTTATGGAACCACATATTATTCAGGACACGATCCCGCACCGCTTTTAGTGATTCTTGTGAAAACGAATGATTCACGGGACGCTGCAGAATCTCGACAAAAAGAGTTTAACTCGTTTCTCATGTCCTCTGGTTTCTACAATGATGCGCGTGTTTGTGTGCTGGATAGATTCCAAAGCTCTCACGCACACTGCCATGTGGTCATCAATCCGGAGGTATCAAAGGCGGCAAGTCAGCCGAAAGATGTCCGAGGGGATGGCACAGGAGTAAAAGAGCGCGTGATGAAGGATGCAGCTCAAACAACACCCCAAGCGAAGATTCCTGCAGCGACTCAAGTGATCGACGCCACTCACGTCTCACAGGGTGAGAAGCTGGCAGTGAAGCCGGTGTCTCAGGAGCGTCGTGAAGAGTCGCCATCGAAGGCCGACGTGCAATCCACTTCCCCTGACATCTCAGCTCACGTTGCAGATGCAGCACCTCCGTCAATTGCAGCAAAAGAGGGACGCGACATGCCACCACAGGTGCGCACGACACCTTTAAAAATAGAACACCAGGTTGTCTCTTCTGAGAAAGCTCTTCAGGGGATGGTGGATATGATCAATGCCGAGTTTCTCAAGAATGGCAAAAGAGTTACTGTCGGTAAGACGAAAGTTGCGAAGCAGAGCAAGTCACTTTCCCCTGCCAAGAACGCTTCCAAAACAAAGTTGGCAAAGGTGCCCAAGTCGATCTCTCCTGAGACTTCGCTTCAGAGGATGGCGGATAAGATCAATGCCGAGTTTGCCAAGAAAGCTGAGAAGAGCCGTACTGGCAAAGTGGCCCAACATCACAGGCCTCGTTCTACTTCCAAGAAGAACGCCAAGAAGGCAAGTGAGGTCACGACAAAAGCGACGAAGCCGCCCAAGCGTCTCTCTCCCCAGGCGTCCCTTCAGGAGATGGCGGATAAGATCAATGCTGAATTCGCCAAGACAGCCAAGAAAGAAAATGTAGGCAAAAGGAAACTGATGAAGCAGCACAAGACACGCTCGTCAGCCAAGAATTCCAAGAAGGCCACCGTAGGCAAGGGAAAATTGACGAAGCAGCACAAGCGTATTATTCATGAGGCTTCCCTTCAGGAGATGGCGGACAAGATCAATGCTGAATTTGCGAAGAAAGCCAAGAAAGGATTAATGGGGAAGACACAACAGATGAAGCCGCGTCAACCCATGAGTTCGGAGAAATCTTTGCAGATGATGGCAGATAAGATCAATGCTGAGTTTCTCTCTAAGCATCTCAACAGGACACTGTCGCTTCGTCAGCAGTCTAACCTCAAGGGTCTCGTTGCGTCCATGAGGAAGACCCTCAAGGGAAGAGAACTGCTAGATGAGAAGCGTTTTTACAAGGACGTTCGAATGTTCATTCTTGCCGCAATTAAGAAGCGCGATTCGAGTATTCTAGATAGAGTTCCAAAGAGGAACAACAAGAGTTACGCGCGTGGAGGAGGCCGCGTAGGGAGGGAAAACGCTCCTTCAGAAAAGAAAAATAGGACATCACGAATGAAGAAAGTGAAGGGTGGGTCGAAGAGCAGGCAAGCAGCCAAGCGTGCTACCCAACGTTCTGCAAAAGGTGCCAAGATTGTTCCTCGGGCCGGCGCGCATAAGCGAGCTGGTGGATTGGGAGTTGCTCTGAAGGAGGTGATGTCCTTTCTTCAACACTTCAAGAAGAACAAGGGCCGAAGGTCGAAGTGAGCAACTTGAAGAGCAAAGGGAATAGAACACCAAGGCCATGAGCTACTCATCGAACTAACCCCCTGTTGGGCGTTTAGCAAGTTTTTGCTGCAGCCTACCTAGTTCGAACACGCTGTCAAGTCATCGGTTATCGGTTTCACAGTCACACGCACGGCATGCTTGCTGGGCTCAATGGCATCCACTCAGGTTGTGTTAAGAAGGACTCCACAACAACAATCGATAGATTTGGTCCTTCTCAAGTGTACCTCTATGACACCGTCCTACCTTTTTGTTTTGATCTCGGCGACTTGACACGGCACTCCTCCTATCGTGTCTGTCGTGGCGTGCTTAGAGGCTATATGTTACTGGCGGTCTTTGTGACGGCGCGCTTATTCCTGCCTCTGTGACGGAAGGTTAGAGCCCCACTTTGGCTGTGTGTTGGATGGGTAGCTCAGATCCATGACTCTGCTTGGTGTAAGTGAGGTGGCAGAAAGATGTCTTCGTTGACACCTCACCCAATTTCATTGAGCATGTGTTACTTCACGCTCTAACTCATGCCTCACACAAGAGTTCACTCATTTTTGAAACGAAGAGAGGGAAAAATCTTGAAACTTTGTACTTTTGGTGCACAGCTCGTAATACACTTCTCCTCACACTTTTCTATTTCAATCGAAGGCATAGCGATCGTCCCCCTTGTTGTTAGTTGGGACTTCGTTACTGCACCGCAGGAGGTAGCGCTGCTTGACCAGAGTATTCAGTGATTCTCATTTGGGATCTTATTCATGCAGTGACCCTCACAGCCTGAAGATCATTAGATACCCAGTTTTCCCTCGTATCGTTTTCCCACGCCGCGCACTTGCGCCAGCTACATCTGTGCGACGGCTCACTGAAAGGGGTTTGGACGGTGTGAGACGTTGTTATGCCTGCCGTACTTCTCTGGATAATTGCGAATCCTACCAGTGGTCATGGCAGCGGTCGGTCACAGGTGGAAAAGCTCTGCCGCGCGATTCATTTGAGTACCTCTTTTAGTGCGTCTGCCTCCACAGATACTGCGAACAAGGAGCGCATTGAAGTGCATGCCCCCAAGGAGTGGAGCGCCACGCAGTTCAACAAGCTTCTTCGCTGGGATAGCGACGGATCGTCAGCTGCTACTAACGGTGCCAGCCCGCTGTTCGATGAGACCCTGTGGGCATCCCTTAGTGCACTCTTTGGTGTGAGCAAAGACGTGTGGGTCAATGCCTTCACCCCTGATGGTCTAAAGGACGACAGCGTCACTCAGCTATGCACTGCAGTGGTGCTGACAGAGACTTCCCAGGATGGAATGCGGATTGCTCAGCTTGTGGGTTCAGCAGCACAGCGCAGCCGCTGCCACGGGCCCTACGGCGGTGCCACTTCGGGTGAGCGCTTGATTCACCTCGTGGCCACTGTTGGCGGTGACGGCACACTGAGTGAGGTCGTGAATGGCCTGAGCAATGGCGTCCTTGCGGCATGCGGGCAGAACTCTTGCCTCAACGAAACTGGCACGTCCACCTTTTTTGGTATTCAGCGCGAGCGTGCACTCCTTCGTCACCTCCTCCCACCTCTCATCTACATACCTGGTGGTACCGGGGCAGACTTCGCCAAGCTCAACTTGTGCTGCCGCACTACCGATGAGTTCCTCACAGTTCTCTTCGGTGCAACCAGTCAGCTCGTTTCGGCTTCTTTCCAGACATCACCAAATTTTCCATCCTTCGCCACGTATGAAGTAGACATTGGACGTATTACCTTCCCCAAAACTGGCCGTTCTCACTTCTTCATTAACGAGTGTTCTATTGGCATGTCATGTGACGTGATCGAACGCGGAGAAGCCTACAAGACTAATCCCATTCTTTCTGCTCTCGGTGGAACGGCCATTTTTGCGTCTGCCAGCTTCGTTTCTCTACTGCACATGCGGCCGCATCTCATCCGCATGGCTCGACTTCCTCCCCCACCTCAGCTACCCTCCGATCTTCTCCCACCCGCAACCACGCCAACAGAGCCGATGACAGACAACCGAGGGCCGTCCTTTCTAGTTGACGTGCAAACGCGTATTGCTGAAAATCTTCATCAGCCTCAGGTCGTAGATGCTTGGACCGCACCCCCCGTGGGAGATGCTGGAGTGGCGCTTCAGCAAGACTTGAGTGCACTTATGGGAATCCGCCTCTCTGTGGAGCAGCAGAATCAGCGCTCAGGGCTAGACCCCCACGAGTACTATCACTATTACCAGGATGCTTCGGAATTGCCCGTGTTCCACCCCAGTGCCGCAAGCGGTGCGACAGAGGCAGTGGAGGTGTCCCCAAGGACCGCTCGGCAACTCTACACTCAACCTTCTCGGGCAGCAGTAATGGGCAAGAGATCAGGGATTGTGGCCGAGGACGCAGCACCACGTGTGCTAAAGCCAGCTGAAGTGCGTGGGGCCCTCGACAGCTCCACAATTTGTCGCCAGGGTCATTCTGCCACGAGCCAATTGGTGGACTGGGCGTACTTCATGTCGTCTACCGTTGCCTTTGGCAATGGGCGATGGTATGGTGGTGGCATGCACGTCACTCCACACGCTGATCCAACGGATGGTCTGGTGAGCTGCACCAACTGGGTAGCCACCTTTCTCCCATTCGTCTTTGGCGCTACAGCGTTGTATAATGGTCGACATGTTCGCTGGCGGAATACATCAACATGGGATGGTGCGCGGTTTCTCGTTGATGTTGGCCCTTCAGCGAAGCCGGGTGATAGCGGCAACCGAGAGCGGATGTTCATGGAGGCGGATGGAGAGCTTCTGGAAGAACTGCCTGCTGTGGTGGAAATGGGTGGCTCGATTGTGTTCTTGTCCCCTACCCAAGCACGTTTTGGTCAGCCTCTTCCAGGAACCGCACGAGCTACTACGCAGTTGGATAGATCCAGTCCAACAGAAGACGACAGCTCGCCATCCACTCGCCGTCGTTGGTGCGGCCGGCTATCTTCCCTGTTCTCCCGAGGAAGACGCCAACGCGAGTGATGCTTGCATGGGGCCGGTATGCTCACTGTACAGGAAGCATACCGTAGCCTCCCCACTCTCAATACAAAGTCATGTTGTGCTGTTACGAAGTATGGTAATGTGTCTTCACAGTATTCCCTCCTCATGATTATGCTCACACCCTTCCGACTGCGCACGGCTTCATTCCTACTCCTATATTTCATGTCTCTCGTAGTTATTCACCCAATCACTGGGCTCAACACTAGTTAGATTGCTAGTCATTTCTACTTTTTTTTTTACTCTGTTACAGATTTTCACTACACTCACTCACTCTCTCACACACATTTAGATCATCTCATCAATACATTTCCTGACGTGCCACGCTGTTGGCCGACTTGAAAGACCTACAACCAAGACAAGTAGTTGGACGAATATGTTGTTCGTCGAGCCGGAGGTGGACTACTTTCGCATCCATTTGGATGGCATTTCTTTGCCACCTCTAGTTCTGGCAAATGAAGCAACTGCCGACGCTAGGGATGGCTTGGCACGCGCATCTGCGCCTCCCACCGATGCGGCTCCTTCACCCCCACCTACTACCGCGACGGATGATGGACTTGTGGGAGGAACTTCGATGGAGGAGCGTGTGGATGCTGTGCATCGGGCACTACTCGCGTCCTATTACGACCGTGTTCCTTATGAAGACCGACGAACCTTAGAAAACGTCCACGTCCTTGTGATCACCCACTGCGCCCCACCCTCCATCACCGCCCAGCCACTAACGGTGGAGGAGATTGCCGAGCTCACCGCCCATCATCAATTTCTTCCGTCGGAACTTCGCTTCCGTACCTTCACCTCACACCTTCACTCCGCCCTGGACCCTTCCCCCTCACTTGACGAGGCTGAAAAAAAGCCAGAACAGCCCCAGCCTCTTGGCGAGCAACTCCCCCCTTCTCACAGTCCTCTCCCCGACACGGCACCAAAACCCGCCGATGAGAGCTGGAAGCATGAGATGGGCAGCCTCATCCCCAAGTACTATGACTCACTCTACTTGATGCTGCAGAATCTCACTGAGGCACAGCAGGAACGCTACTTGGAGTGTAGTAGTGGCAGGGGCGGTCATTCAGCTGCTCGTCCATCGCCCGATGGCGTGGCGCGGGCCTCTACGACATCTCCACTGGAAGTGCCACCCCGAGAGGTGACATTTCGGGTGGCGGAGGGTAGTTTCATTCATTACGTGCTAGCGCCAGAAGAGGATCCACACCTCCAAGAGGGCATGACAACCGTGGTTGGCGAGAGCCGCTCGATTCCGCTGGGTGAGGCAGCGAAGGAAGCCGAAAAGAAGGCAGAAAAACAACGCTCGAGAGAGGCTGCCCGCATGCTGTACTTCTCAGTCTATCAGATTCCGCTTCATCACTTCAGTTCTGAGGAGCAGACCTTCTACGCACAACAACGAGAACGGCTGAGGGCTGCCCAGTTCCGAGCGCGCACTCTTCAAGCCGAATCCAACGTTGCAGGAAGCCCTGGCACCCCGAGCACATGGATGGGCGAACCGATTCAGGAAGCCTTTTTGTCGGAACTTCCACAAGCCGACCGTGAGCGGCAGGAAGAAGCTCAGCGGCAGTTTTTCTACCGGTGCCATCAAATCTTATCGAACCACGTTGTGATGCAGCTGGATGAGGAGAAGGTTGAGGCGGGGTCTGGCTCTTCACGTCCTTCCGCCACAGATGCGGCTCCAGCGCAAATTGCCGCGGTACCCCCTCCCCAAACCCAACCGGAAGCAGTAGCTGCTGCGGAAGGTCCCAAGCAGACAGACTCAGTAAAGCCTAAGCGTGGCCCCCCCGCGCGACTGCTTCAGCGATTGATGCAGAAGACGAAGCCTGCTGCCACAACTAATGAAGAGGAGAAGCCAACCACTCTGCCGACTCCTTCTGTGCCCGTCCCTGAAAGCAACGCCGCTTCACCAGCTGCTGCCATTGGTAACGAGATGAAAACCAACTCAGATCAAACCCCTCCTGCCCCTCCTCAGCGTACAACCGTACGTCTTCCCTTCCCAGGCGTTCGCTGGTCCGGTGTGCGACGTTTGCTCTACTCCTTATCTCCCTGTGACTGCTATCACATGGTGATGAAGGACAACAACCCACTCTACTCCGCCGCATCTCACCAGTCGGCGTACGCACCTCAAACCATCTCCTTGTCGCTCATCTCAGATCTGACCCTACCAGAGACGCGATCGCGTGTGACGTCAACCCTTACACCTCGAGCAACCATGGGTGCGGCTGCAGGTGTAAACACCCCTGCGACCGTCTTTGCTCGCTGTAGTTGCCGCTCCACCCGTGTTTCATCCTTGCGGGCCACGCAGTTACGTCAGACTGCTTCATCAGAAGGCCAACCACCATCACGTCAATCTCCTGATCCCATTGCTGCCGGTGGAGTACCTCTCTGGTTCCGCACAGAGGCAGACACCGGCAATGCTGCTCCGCCATTAGCCACTCAGCAACCATCCTGGGGCATAGATGGCCTTGTAGCGTCTCATCGCGCAACACGGCTTCCATCGCCTGAACGACCATCACTATCCAACCGGCACACAGCCGGTGCTGAATATGCGCCACCTGTGGTGTCTCCACAGACTTCCTGCGTTAGTCGCCGCGAAGGAACTTTGCAGGTGTCGGTGTCACTTTGCTGCAATGGTATCTCTGGCAATCCCCAACCAACGCCACGTAGTCTGTTGGAGAAGGGTGCTCGCCTGCCTGCCTTCTTGGGTGGCGGTGGGCCGACGGTGGTGCCGTCTGGCCGTGAGTGTGAAAGTCCTGAGGCCGTCAACCTCTTTCACGCCCTGGCGAAGTCCTCATTGGCCCAGCACAAGCTCCGCGTTGGCAGCATCCGTCCAGTTGTATCGATGGCAGTCTTAGAGTACCGCCACGGTGGCGTTGTCGGAGACGATGGTGCTGATGCCTCACCACTCAGCTTCCTTCGCCAGACAAGTGAAGAGAGTACGCGACACACCTGCCGTGCTCTGTTGGACCACACGTGGTTTGCTCTACCGGTCCAGCTTACTCCATCTTCGCAGGACTCGATTCAGTGGATGCCACTGGTGTTCGGATCCACTGAGTGTGCCAGCAATGCTGGTGACAGAACTGCCGTCCACGTCGGCTTTTTTTCTCGCCCGCAAGCCCCGACCCCCGATCAGCCCATTGACACAGGCGCAGTTTTGCCGACCAAAGGTGCGGTGCAAGCCTCCCTTCGACCAGTTGCTCCCCCACTACAGCAGCGCGAGACCAACACCCTGGACGCACAAATCAACACATCTGAGGGAGTGACGGCCACCAAACCTACCCCACCTGCGGCAACTGCTGCCACGGATGAGAATTCTGGTCGAGGAGGAGTCGCCATGACCTTTGACTTCACGCCCCGTCCGACGGATGCCGCATCAACGCCGCCACCACGTACACGTGCGACGCAGATACGTGCAACACGGGGCGACACTCCCATACGGGGTTTCAGTACCTCAGCGGCACCAGCCAACAGCTGGGATGACGTTCCCGTGG
This sequence comes from Jaenimonas drosophilae, assembly GCA_030849065.1. NCBI lineage: Eukaryota > Euglenozoa > Kinetoplastea > Trypanosomatida > Trypanosomatidae > Jaenimonas > Jaenimonas drosophilae. The sequence continues at coordinate 20,697 of JASAON010001642.1, forward strand.
GTGGCAACCGAGCAGCACGACCACCGGGAAACAGCTGGGATGATGTTCCTGTAGGTGGCAACCGAGCAGCAAGACCACCAGCCAACAGCTGGGATGACGTTCCCGTAGGTGGCAACCGAGCAGCACGACCACCGGGAAACAACTGGGATGATGTTCCTGTAGGCGGGAGTAATGTGGGCCGGGGACTTTTTGGAGGTACACCTCGGAAGAATGTTAGTTGGGAGGGTGTGACGGCATGCGGCACTCGCCGGTGCCCTGAGGCTATTGATCGCGAAGAAGATGCGTGCAACCAAACGAGTCTCGGTTTTGGCCAAGGCATGTGGAATGATGCGGTGAGCTGCAGCCCCCCTTGTGGTCAGCGGTGGCCGAGCTCGACCATGCCGCGAGGCGGTGGTGTTGGCCCGATGAGTTCTTCAGTGGGAGGGTCCACGAATGGCGGCCCCGTCTACCAAAACCCCTTCGCTTCTCTACAAACTCCCTCTCGTCGTCCCTCACGAAGCGCGTATGCGGGCTCACCCCTTCCAGGACCTGCTCATGCCAGTGGTGCCTTACGCGGTAGCATTCACCGTCCCTCTAATGGGTGGAACGCCGTTGGCGGTGGGGGTCCGGTGGGTGGCAACTTTGGCAGCACGCGCCTCAGTATATCCCCGCAGAGTAATATAGGTACCTCGGGCTTTGGGAGACCGAGCGGAGACCAACATCACCGCATGGCCATGGGCTACCCACGGATGTCTATGGCCCCACCCGAGCGCTTCTCCAACAACTTTCCGACGGGTTCGTCGCAGGCAGTTGGACCCTCTCATCCACCTTTTGGGCGACCAACACACAGCGTGAGCCGAGCTGCTGCGGTTCCGCCGCTCTCTCGTGGGCCCTACGCCTATGCGGACCAAGGACGTACCCCAGCCTCTTTGGGCGGTGGTAATGATCCGATATACATTGATGAATACAACGACTACGGGCGGTTGACCGCCACCGGCGGCCGGCTGCGTCCACGGGGTACCCAGGCCATGGATCCTGTCTGGGCACGTCCAGTGCCATCGATGTCCGCCGCGCGCAATCTCCGAAGCTCTGCCACGACCCGACCTGCCCCACTTCGGTCGCGCGTCGCCGGGTTGTCGTGGTCGAGGCCACCTCGCCCCACCACCTTTCGCCCTTCAGTCGCAGCTCCACGAGGGTTGCCACCTCTGGGCGCTCGCCGCCCCACAACAACGTCGGTGAGAGAGCGTTTGGAAGCCCGTGCGAAAGCAACCAAGTGCGCTCGGGTCTCTGCCTACGACAACAACCTTCAGGAAAACTATTTGATGGGAGCAGATACGAAGCGCTATCGATACGAAGCGTGGGGCGGCACCAGCACCTCCCCCAAGCCCATCTTCGCCGCTGCACCAACAACGGGAGGTAGCCAGTGTACCGCCGCTGCTGTCCAAGCGGTATCGGAAGCACAGCGGAAGCTGGACGCCGAAGCCCTTGCCCGAAGCCTTGGACTGAAGGATCGGGACGTGCCCCTCTCTACCGAGGAGGTTCTCGTCGAGGCAGATCGGCTGAACCGCTACGCCTCCGAGGCGGCAGCGCTGCGGGGCTTGTCCGATGCATCCAGCGAGGCCTCAGGGGTGAACCTGTCGTGGACTCTGCGAGATTTGGCGGAGGCCTTTGCATCCATGCCACAGCACTTGCCACAGGAAGATGTGTGCCACGCCGCGTGGGCAGCACCTGGGGGGATGTCCTGCTTCCTCTCCCGACCACCAAATGCGCTTCGTGGAGGCTGGCAGAGCTACTTGGAGCGACTTAATCTGTACCAGGAGCCCTTTTACCTCCGGCACTCAGCCTTCATCTTTGTTATGCGAGTTCCCCACGCTCCACATCTCCGCGTCTGTCTTGCCGTTCACAACATCAACGACTTCCTTGCCGTTCTCCAGCAGCGTGCTCTACCCCGTATTTGGCCTACACCAGAGGAGCAGTGGCTACGACAGCGCAACTTTGCCGCCGACCTCGATGCGGAGTTCCTGCGGCAGTGCGATGCGGGTGAGACGGTGAGTAGAGACCGAGGTCTGACGGCGGAGTTGACGGAGTACACTGAACGACGATGGCTCTTTGGTCTCTTCTCGAGTCGAACAACGCGAGTACCTGCAGTGGGTACAGCTTCCCCAACAAGTTCAGAGGAGGATTGGCGGCAAATGCTACGGGTTTGCTATCAGCGTAAACGTCAGTTCCAGGCAGATGGGCTTCGTGTGAGTTGGTGGCATCGACTTGCTCTTCTGTGGCACAAGACCAAGACCACATTGCAGTCTGTTGGCGCCAACGATGCTACTTCACCCCTCCTCACCAACCCGCTGGCCTTCAAGGCCCGGGCATCACTCCTGTCCGACCGACTTGCCGCCTACGCAGCCGTGCGGCACCGAATTGTGACGCTGCAGAAGGTCCGACACGCGTACATTGCACGTCGAGCAGATGAGCTGACCCGAGACCGCGTCGCCAAGATTTGCGCCAAGGCCCACCGCGAGGAAGGCATCCAACTTGGAGTAGAGCGATCCACCGTCCCACGAGTGGCTCAGCATAGTTCCTTGTCAGCCTCGATCGCCGCTCGACGTGCGGAACTCCGTAGAGGGATGGTGGCCGCAGCCCCTTCGGCGATGGGGCCCACAGCCTCACGACAGGCAGCTGGTGGAGTGGCCATGACCTTTGATGCTACTCCCACCCCACCGCCAACTGCAGAGACCCCAGAGACACGCGTTCGATCTGGTGGGGTCGCCATGACCTTTGACGCTACCCCGACACCAGCTTCCACGAGGGGTCTCCCCCAGACTTGTGTCCGGTCTGGTGGTGTGGCCATGACCTTCGATGCCTCTCCTGTGGTTGATCGTCAAACCCCAGTGGCGCGACCAACATCCCGTTTCAGCTCATCCAATAGCCTAGCCACCCCACCGTGGAGGTCTTCCACTCCACCACCTTCGACCCAAAGGATTTGGCCGCCACCCCGCCCCACTGCAGCGCCTGCGTGGAGGCACGCCTACCAGACACAGCGACAACCACAGGAGGTACGCCTACCCCACCGAATGAACCTTTCATCTGGAATTAGCCCGTACTACGTCGGAACGGGCATCAGCCCCGTGAAGGATAATCAGAAGGATGCAGAACGCGCGAAGCAGGAGCAAGACCGTCTCGATGTGCTCCTACGTCTGCATCGCGAGGATGGGTTAGCTGAGGCGTTGAGCAAGGTGGAGGCACTACGGGCACGCAGTATTCAGCCCCCACTGACAACGGTTCTTAGTCTTGTTGCCCGTGGTCCAGATGAACGCCCGGCCACAGTCGGATCGGAAGGGGACCAGCTCTACGCTGGATTCATTCCCACCCCACTGGAGATTCATCGCCAGCTGGAGAACCATCACGTGACCGTTTCTCAGGTTCAGCAACTGCTACTTTGGCAGTGGGAGTATCATCAAACGCGTTATGAGCTGGTTCCGCTGCCTGTGTTCCGTGCCTCGGTTGTCCCGTCAGTCCGTGGTAGTGGTGGCATGTTTAGTGCATTGGGAGGTGGGGGAGAGGTCAATCAGGATCCTGCCACGGCCAACGTGTGGGCTGGATCCCGGAGCGAGCTCCGCGTCTCCCCCCTGGCCAGAACGCTCTTGCAGCATCTTGCGAAGTGGAGCTGGCTCATTCCTGTGGATGTTCATGCACTCCGTGAAGATGGAGAGTTGCTACTGCACACGTCGGACTTCTACGACGTGGCCCACCTTCTCCAGAAGCGTGTGGGCTGGCTTCTGGTGGCTCTGACCGCTGCCAGTTGGTGCCAACCAATGATGACAGTCACCGTAGCTTTGGGATGCCTCGCGTTGTACTTTGTCCTTGTTGGTGTTGTCGGAATGGCGGGTGGAAACGGTGTCGGTCGATTGTTTTCCGGATCACAGAAGCGGCGGGACACTATCGCCGCCGTGAACACCTTCTCCTGGCTTTACCAACAGATGGAACACCCTGCTGCTGGGTTGTTGGAGAGGGGCCGTGACTTCACCGAACAAGCGCGCATCACTCGCGTCCTTCAAGTGCAGAGCATCCTCTGTGGGTTGCTGAGCCGAGCCTTCTACTGCGTCTGTGGGAGATCGCCGATCCTCTCGCTGATGATGGCAGTCATGTGTGTGTTTCATGTTGGGCTGCTCTTCATTTATTGGGGTATCATGGAGGATGCACGACGGTCATGGAGCATGGTGGAGCAGTGCTTGATGGCTGCCGTAGCCCCGCTGGTGACTTCGACGAGGTTTCTCGTGGAATGGGTGCACGGCCTGCTCGAGCGTTTTACAGCGGCTCCACCCGCGGACGCCGTCCGCAGTGCCACACACTTCGTACAAAATGGGCAGGCATTCAGCTACGGTGACGGCTTCGACCTGCGAGTTCCATCAGAGTCGTCAGTAGAGACGTCCGGTGCTTCACTTGGCTCGCTTGTCATGCAGAGGGTGCTGGAGTTCCTGTGGCAGGTGGCGCTGCAGACTCGTGCGGCAGCTGCCGACGCGGCGGAAACCCATGCGCTTCTCCCTGCCCTCCTATTTCTCTATGCGTTGGCCACTTTGTTGCCGAAGTCTCCCCTTGGTGCGATGTGGCGATATATGTGGATGTTGTTCATCAACGATGATGCGCTGACGCATCAACCCATTCTTTTTTGACTGCTGATGGACCATCCATCATAGACCCTGAATCAGGCTTACTGAACGTGAACGTGATGTCGTGGTCACCTGAGCTTCCTGCCAACTTCTCTGCACACCACCTGGGACGACACTCACTCCCTCACTCTCCCTTCTACTCCTTCTCTTCCTTTGAGGCTGGATAGGCCAAGACCTGAACCTTACTCTCCCATATTCCTAGTACCAATTCGCTGAGGTGCGAGAGAGCAATGTTCACTACTGGTGGCACCTCCATGGAGATCCCACCTCAACTGCAGCAGCCCTTCTTCTCCATTGGAGGGAAGGCCGACAGCGGCGCCGACCGCACAACACGACAGAGACGCCACACCGAAAAGGTTCATGCCCTTTTACTATCACTCGAAGAGCGTGAGCGTGCGCGCCGGGCACAGGAAGAGGAGGCTCGGGCAGAGCACGAGCGGGAGAACGTCACGTTGGAGATGCACGAATACGTGAACGAGAAGTACTTCAACATATTCTCCGCCCTTTGTGTTGCTCTGGCCTTGGTGTTTCTGATCTACACGATCCTGGTGAAGTGAACCAACAGCTGTTACAGAAGCTTGCATGCACCTTGTGTGCGATTTGTGGAGGAACCAGAGGGTTGACTGAGTGGTGGTTTTCTCGGACGCATCATCTCGAATCAAGGATTTTCTTCATGCTCTTCTTCTGTTTTTTTTCCTTCTGTGTAGGTGTGTACCTCCATAATAGATCATCAGCTCATTCTTGCCTAGCCGGGCATCCATCGGCTAGGATGAGCGACTACGAGGATGACTTTGACTCACAGAGCAAGGGCTCCAGCGCGAGCAGCCCAAGCAAAAGCTCATCTTCATCACGATCCTCTCGTTCCAGCGCGAGCCAGTCCTCACGAAGCTCATCGAACAGTAGCAGCAGTGCCCCTCAATCGGCAAAGAAGGAGGATGTGCAATATCCCCCACAACGTACGCGGGTGAATAGAAAGGCACCCGTGGCAATCAACCCTCGTGAAGAGATGCAAACCCTCTCACCTGCCTACTCGGCCCGTGCGTCCACGGCAGTCTCTCAGTCTTCGGCAGCCATCTCATCCTCGTCCTCGTCCAGCTCCTCCACACCAGCTAGTACCCCGCAGACAACGCCACCAACCTCGGCACGCACAGGCAACTCCGCGGGCGCTCTCTTGAGCATCTCACCAGACCTACGCCCCTCACCAGAGCGTCTCTCATCGCGGGGGAAGTCTGACCACTCCACCCTCAGTGCCGCCTATGGCACAGGACAGCAAAAGCGAGGCAAGCGGCAGCCATCTGCATCACTGCAGAAGAAGCGCGAGGCAAGCGCGGCAAAGCAGGCCGCCGAGCGGAAGAGCCCTGCGGATGACGAGCCCGACGATGAGGAGCGCGCAGGGCTGAACTCACGGGTGGCGGACCTCAAGCGTCAGATTGAGGAGCTAGATTCCCGCATCGCGGGTCGAGAACACGATATGGATGGCCGCCAACGTCGGGCCCGTTCCAATCGAGCGAGCACCATCGTCGAACTCCGAAAATGGCAAACCTATTTAGAGCGGTTACAAAAGGAGAACAGCTTCCTTGAGCAGGAGAGACAGAGCTACAGCTACAACGGCCCCGTGAACGTGGCCATTCTGATCAAACGAGAACAGGAGCGCCTGAATCGGGCCAAACTTCAGCTGCGAGAACTCCGCCAGACCAAGCAGAAGTTGCTTTCCCGTGATAAGCGTGCTGCGCATACCATTGAGGAGGTCCATCGCCGTATGCCTGGTCGTGATGAGATGTCCCAGCGGCAGGTGAATGAGAACTTATACACCCTGCACAACCTGGATAAGCGTGTTCGTGAGTTGAAGGAGGAAATCGCGCGTACGGAGAAGTCACGGCACCTGATGAAGTCCCGCAGCAAGCGGTTAGAGAAGCAGCGACGCGAGAAGAACATATCCAAGATACTGCCGAAGGATTATGATGCGCTCTGCGCCACCACTGAGCAAAACGAGGAGGAGATCAAGCGACTTCGTTCTGCCATTGCAGTTTACATGCATGCGGCCTCGGAGGAGCGCAATGCCTCCGCTACCGATGACCCTCGTGCGAGCCCATCAGCGCGCCGTCGTATGCTCGAGGATGATGTGGAACGTCTCCGTGAAAAGATTCGTCAGCGTGATGCCCAGATAGCCTCCAACTCTGCGTTTGCCGTCAAACACGGGGGAACCAGTACACCAGGACGCAAGACTGGCTCGGCGTTGAGTTCTCCACGAAGCCTTGTGAGCAACACCGATCCCCGACCAAAGCAGGATGGAACAAGTAGTAGCTCCTTTCTTCCGGCAATCGCAAGCAATAGCCCTGCACCAACGTCTGCAAAAAGCTCCCCTCGTGCCGTAGCCAAGAAGTCTGTTACACTAAGCCCCCCGCTGGCAGCCAAGACAAAGGCCCCGGCACATGTTGTGGAACCTCCACAGCCCCAGCCCAAGCGCTCCATCGCCTCCCCGAACAAGCCACCACCAGCCCCAGAAGTGCTCTCCGCAGAACCTTACGAAGATGACTTTGCGGAGGAACCTGTGGAGAGTGGGGTATCCACCCCGGTGAACAAGATGGAGACGCTGAAGCAACCCTCCAAGAGGTACAGCAGCCAGCCTTCCTCTGCAGGAAGTGGAGCCCAACAGGGTCAGCTGAGTGGCGTGCAAGAGCGTAGTGGGAATAGCACGCCCGAGTGGCTGTGACGAGTGGCGGCAGCCAGAAGCAGGCACATCCCCCTTTCCTCGTGAGATGTGATTTCATATCCTCTGATGGAGGACAAGCACTTCAACTGGAGTGTGTGTCTGTATATGAGTGATTGGCTCGCGGTGATGCGTTGATTGACGGTTACGACCGTTCTGCTTACCCAGCGCATTTTGTTAGATGTCTTTTCCCTCAATGCGCGTTTTTTTGCTGTGAGTGTGGGTGCACCCCATGTAGATGTGGGATACTCCGTGACTGCTTAGAGGGCTTACCACGGGGCCGATGAACTTCAGGTTCGGTTGGAGCACAATCCGCACTTATTGATTGCCGCGCCCCCTACCTTCCTACCCACACAGTTATCTTCTATTGATTGATGCCGCTGGACGCATGTGTTGGCGACGGTTGCACACTTTATACACCAATTCCTTTCTCATTGCCCTCATCGCACCATTGTTAGCGCAAAGCACGGAACCGCTGTGACGCGTTCACCACACTCGTGGGTCTCCGTATAAGCACTACACGCATACCCACACGCACAACTAGAGAAGCATTTCCGTACTGCAAATTCGTCTGTGGTTGCAGTGACGGACATCAGCACCCAATAAAGATAGATTGAGCAACAGCACAGCTCTTGAGTTCTATTTTCATTCACCATTTGGTGGAATGGCTTCGTCTCCGAGCGAGAAGAAGCATGCGGCGTGGGTCGATGTTCTGGCAGGTGGATTTGGTGGCACTGCAGCCAAAGCCCTGCTAAGTCCATTTCAACGAGTCGTGGTGCTCCAACAGCTGGGCCAGCATCGGCAGTTTGGTGTCCTGCAGCTTGTGCAGCACATCTACCGCACCGATGGTCTCAGTGGTTTTTGGAGAGGTAACCTCACAAGCATGATTATTCGTGTTCCCTTCAGTGGAGTACAGTTTCTGGTGTACGGGAAGACGAAATTCTTTCTTCAGGACTGGCTAGATCAACGCAGTTCACGTAGCCAGAAGGCCGGCGGTGAGGCAAACTCATTCATGGAGAAATTCGTCATGAAGTGTGGGGCGGGGGGCTTCTCAGCCATGGTCGCTGGAGCTGCCGTCTACCCAGGCGAGGTTGTACGCCTGCGTCTGATGTCGGGTGAGGCTCAATTCAAGGGTATTTGGGGCACATGTCGGGCCATCTACTCGGAAACCAACTCGATCCGTAACTTTTATCGTGGGCTCAGTGCATCTCTCATCCAGCGTGTTCCCGATATCCTGGTTAGCTTTGCCACCTACGAGACGGTGAAGTACTCTCTCCTGGACGATCCATCATGGTCCTTCTTGGTACCCCCTCCATGGCGGCGAAACGAAACCGCTCGGAATGTGTACGCTACCGTGATTGGGGGTTCCATGGCGGCCCTTGCATCGATTTTGGTCGCCTTCCCGCTGGATGTGGCCAAGCGGCGGATTGGCATGTCTGGCCAAGGGAAAGACGCTGAAGTCTATCGAGGTGTGGTGGACTGCCTACGGAAGGTGTATCGGAAGGAGGGATGGCGTGGGTGGTATGCCGGTGGAGCGGTTGAGGCACTTCGTTGTGTCCCGCAAGTTGTGCTGATGTGGTTCTTCATTGAAGGCCTTCAGAAGCAGCTGAGCTCAATGGCTCACACCTTGGCATAGCTGATACTTATTGGACCCATTCCATTCCCTTTTCCTTCCATTCCCTCCCTTCCCATGAGCAGGTCGGTTTTTGCTGGTGGTAAATTGCGTCTTTGATACCTGCATGTAGGTTATGCCTGCACCATACTACTGTGCAACACACGTCACTTGAGTGTTTCTTCTTCTGCTCTATCTATATTTCTCTTGCCGTATACAGTTGAACAGCATCGTCTAGCTCGGCGCGTTTAGGAGGAGATCACCCAAGCAGGAACCCTCCTTCCCTTTCTCATCGTCCACACATCTGCATCACCGCCCTCGACGAGCCCCGCTGCTCGCCCACCGCACCGATTCAGAGATGACTACGCAGTTGGAGCGCAATGCTCAGTCCTTCTTAGAAACATTGGCGGCAACCCTCCACAGCCGCGGGAACACTCAAGCTGCAGCCACCATTGGCCAAGCACGAAAGGAGTTCGAGGCAAGCCATTGGCACGAGCTGTCGGAGGAGCTTCTCCATGCAATTCAGGATCCCATGGTCCTGGATATGGCCTATGAGCTACATGAGAAGGTGTTAGTTGTGATTCGTGCTTCCATTTCCCCCATCGCGTACGTGAAGCTTGTATACTGTGTGTCATGCTCTCCACAGAGTACGATGGAAACTGCGTTGAAGCTAGTCGAAGGTGCATGCAGCTCCCTGTTGGGTGACGGGGTGACGGCCCAGGCGCGGTATGCGGCGCAGTGCATCCGTACCCTGTGGCTTCTCTCCAGTGTATCCAGCGAAGAAGAGGCGGCGCAGGCAACCGTTCCTGGATCGGCTCCTCACACTGCACGAAAGCTTCTTGAAGAAGTGGAGGCACACATGCAGAAGCTGCCCATGCATGAGATTGAGCCGGTGCTGGTTGCGTTGCAAACCAAGGCTCGCGGACGCGAGTTTGAGCTTCGCAAGCAGTACACTTCCTTCTACCACAATGCGTTTGATATCGTGAAGTACGCCGAGAAGGCAGAGCTGCCAACCTCCGAATCGGAGCTCCTCACGCTGGCCTTCAAGACAGCGGTAGCGGTGCTCCTGTCGGAGAACATCTTCAATTTTGGAAAGTTGCTCAACTTCCAGCCTTTCGTCTCCCGTCTCGACAACAGCAATCAGGCGTGGGTGCTGCAGTGGGTACGACTCTGCAACGACGGTGACATTCCAACCTTCCAGAGCTTCTCCGAGACGCACGCGAAGGACATTGCCAAGGAGAAGTCTCTCGTGGAGGCTGCAGAGAGCCTGCGCCTCAAGATCCGTCTCATGGCGCTGCTCCACATGGTCTTCTATACGCCCTTCAACTTGCGCACCTTCGGGTTCGCTTCCATCTCCCAGCGGTGCGTTGTTGGAGCGAATGAGGTGGAGCCCCTTCTTCTGGCTGGTCTTGCCCAGGGTATCATCAAGGGTAGCATTGATGGTCTTAAGGAGGAGGTGCACATCACCTGGGTGGAACCTCGCGTCCTGAACCTCAAGGAAGTCAAGGAGCTGGCGGAGCACTTTGCCAACTGGCAGGAGAAGGTCACGGGACTCACTCAGTCTGTGGCCACGATGACGGAGCAGATCCCCAAGTAGTGAGCGCAGCATGATCTCTCTGGGAGAGTTCATGTGTCTCGGCCCACGAGCCCTCCAGTGGAAGGAAGAACGCTGTTGTGTGAAGGGCCGCCAATGGGTGGGATGCCAGTGGAATGAATCTCCTGCCATCGTGATCCCGTTATTGATGTCGTGAACATCCATGAATACGCTCTGCCAGCGTCTATGCACTGGTAGGGCTGTGGTCCTTCTTCATTCCTTGCTTCTTCATTCGTGCACATAACAATACTTTAACCTGTTCTAATTCTTCTGTGGTTTTCTTGTTGTAGCAACCATCTTGAGTTGTAGCTCGTTTGCGTGTGTGTATGTGTATGTGAAGGAGAAGTTCTCACTCCCCTTCATCAACACAAGCTAGTTTGAGCCACCTCAAACACCCTAGTTGACGTAGATTCTACTACCACTACTACTGTCTCCTCTAATTTCCAATGGGGGAGACGAAAGCCGGCTCCCCACCAGGGATTCCAAAGCCGAAGAAGGCTGGCATTCGGCGCATTAGCGGGCCCGGGCGGAAAAAGAGCGATCCGCGCTCTGCCCATGCCTACTCGTTGATCACTCATCGTGATGGCAATGCTAAACTTCAGCGGGTGGCGGCGAATCGTCCAGAATCGTACACCGCCTTTGCCGAGCAGTCGATGGAGCTTAATGGCAGCCCTCCATTCAGTTCTCCCTTTGCTGATGAGGGCACCAACTTTGCTCGTGAGCAGGTCGCCGCGATGCGCGATCCCGCGTCGCATCATCTACTTCCATTCCCTCCTCCGTACCAGCCTGTCGCGAAGCCTGAGGCAGCGGAGCCATCGCCCCCGCCGATTGATCCCGCCCGCTGCAGTTCAACCGAACTGGACAGCTGGCTCATCGCCGTCGTGCTCTCCATTCCACCCCCAACGGCCTCCACCTCTTCCACCAAGAGTGGGGCCACAACTTCTCAAAAGGCGCGACGTTATTTTCTTGCCCGAGAAGCCCAGCTCAACTGCGCCTTTGAGGTTCTCCAGCGCGCCATTGGTCTTCTGCAGCAGCACATGCGTGATTTGCACTACAATAGCGAGGTTCTATCTGCCTACTACGAAGCCATCGAAGAAGATGTGGAGATTGGCACCAGCAAAACACACAAGGATTCCAGATTCCACTACTACATGCGTGAGGAGAAGCGAGTTGCACCACAACAGCAGTACAACTTGTCCAAGGAAGACCTTCGTGAGCGATTGGATAAGCTCTACTTCGTCACCTCAAAGCTAGAGTCGGCAGAAGGGCTTGACTCCTTTGACAACACCCGTCTGAGTAGCTATGAAAGCACACTCACTGGAAAGCAAATCCTCAAGAAGCGAATGCTTCTCTTTGGCAGCATGGGGACGACAGGACTACTAGGAACGGGTGGCTCACGCTCGGAAGATGATGATGGTCGTCACGGTGTGAAATTTGCGCTTCCTCCTGGCCACCACAAGTCAGCCAACTCGTACGACTCAGCTCGGCGAACACCAAGTGGGGATACCTCCAGCGATTCAGATGACCAGGATGACGGGTTTGAGGGCTCTGCTGAACGGCACGCTGCGAGGGCGCAACGTCAACGTCTTCTACGCGCTCTCTCCAAGCAAACCAAGAAGTTGGAGAGCCAACTCCATCTGCCATGTGCACCGTCTGAGATTGCCTCACGCATGCGGAATGAGTTGATCCTCTCCTTCTCGGCGCGTGTGCTCGCCCTGAAGGACTCCAAGCGCGGGGAGGGGGGTGAGGCTCATGTGGAGCCCTTCGTGGAGTGGTACGTGAACGAAATCATGGACCCCTTCGCCATGTCTCACCTGTTGCGTATGGTGCCGATGGGGTATGTGGTGACCACAACCTGCCGAGTCGTCTATGCATGCGACAGCCGCAACTCTCTGAGCTCATCCAATGCTCTCCCCGACTTAGCCCACGTGGTGCTGCAGGCCATCAAGGAAGGCCGAGAGGAGGCACTCATGCAGTTTTGCATGTCTCCCTCAGTTTCCTTTCTTAGTGCACTCAACAGCCCTCTCAACACAATGCTGATCATCTATGCAGCCTTGTTCCTCGGACACCTTGATGTGGTTCGCCGATTGGTGCGACAGGGATTTTTTCACTCACAGGCACTCATGACCCTCATCTTCTTGCACGCCAACTGGGATGATACAGACTACGTCTTCTACCAACGACGTGATCTTCAGATTGTGTGGAATGAAACGCTCAAGGCAAACCAACGCCGGCATGAACGTGGGAATCGGCGGTCGTCGATGCCAGCGGATAGTTCCACGGTCGGACCGCCTTCGCGACCCAATACGATGGTGGGAGCTGATGAGTTCCCTCTTGATCTTGGCGGAAGCACATCCTACGGAGCAGCCGAAGGCGGCACCTCCAAGGCGCTCTCCGCCATTAGTGAAGTTGTGTCGTCGTGGCATCTGGAAGACGATCAGTTGCCGAGTGAGTCCATCGCCAATGCCGATGCCATTGGCAAACTGAGTGACATGGGCCAGAGCGGTCAGAGCGTCGTGTACGGCTCCGTCCAGCGACTTCGTCTTCTTCTTGAGCTCCGCAAGCACTACGTTCATCGCCATGAGGAGAACCTGGTGAACCAATACGAGGCTCTCCGTGAATCTGCCATGAAACACTCCACAAGGAGCTCCACCGTCTTCGCCAGCGCAGACGTCCCTGTTACCCAGGTCTTGGCGAAGGAGTTCCTCAACCGAAAGCGCTCCAACAAGAGCCTCTTGGAGGGGGACGAGATGGAGGACGACGACTTCGAAGATGGACTCGGCACCGACACCCTCTCACACCTTCTCGGTAGCGGACGTTTGGACAGCCTCACGGCCTACCCCCTGTGTTGCACCATGGTGCCGGCCTTCTCTTCTCCAGTGCTGTGTAGATGCACGCCGTGGAGTTATGCCCCTATTCAGCCCACACAATCTCCGCTGTTGCTGCGAGTTGATGCCCCCATCAACATCCGCACCGCCAAGCAGATTATCCGTCACGCCTATCCAATTGACGTGGAGTTGGAGGAAAAAGAGCGCGAGGAGCAGGAGGAGAAGGCGCACCGCCGCAAGGGACTCTATTCGCAAAATGCGGAGGAGCCCAGAACGCGTCGCATCTCCACAGACCCCGCACATGTAGTGGAGCGCAGCTTCTACTTTGAGGCTCATCTTGCCCTGGATTTCCTTCTCGGAGGACCCGAGCTCCATCCGAGCGTCTCAACGACCCCCGCCGCTGCCTCCGCCGCCAGCTACGAGCATGGCTTTGCCTCTACCACCTCCCCAACCATCTCCACCCATGACACGGGTCTCAGCAAGTCCCCGTCTGGTGACGTCATTCATCCGACCGCGGAGAATCAGATCGTCATTGGCTGCTGCACCGAAGCGGTGGCGATGGAAGCAAATGGATGCGCCGGTGGTCACACCAAGACCTTCTCCGCGTTGGGCCGCGACGAGGAGAGCTTCGGTATCTCCTTCAAGGTTCTACGCCGGCGTATGCTGCCAACTTTTGACGAGAACGGTGAAGTGAGAGATGAGGAAGAGGTGGTCCTGCAGGTGATGCGCCATCAACATGGCAATGTCAGTGAGTTGGCCTTCCCCGACCCCTCTCGGTCCCGTACAACTATTACCAGCATGCTCGATGCCCATCGCGGGACGAGTACGTCTACCTCACGCCCGGCTGCAGAGGCCGCTGCCCATGGCGACCTCCTCCAGACGAGGGACTACCGTCGTTCAGGAAAGCCAATGCTGTTGCGGATGATCTCTCATGTAGATGGCACGTCCAACACCCACAGTCACTCTGCTTCCTCCGAATTTACGCTAGACTTCACCTTTGGTGGGGCGAGCAGCGCTGGCCACAACGAAATGGGGGTGAGCGGGGCGGGAGCAGGAGAGGTGGACCCCAGCACAGTTGCTCCTGAGGGAAAGCTGTTGAGCTTCCCGCAAGTGACGCTGCTGGATCGCGATGAGCTGGAGGAGTTGGATCGCGCCGAGGAGCGACGTGAGATGGAGAGCGGGGCCAACAACAATGGCTTCGAAACAAGCTCGGTGAACCGAGATCAGGCTGAGCCCTCTGCCACCCCACGTGGTACGAAGGTGTCCGACCGTCTCGAAAACTCACGGATGCAGCCATTTTTTGGTGGCACCGATGCTGATGACCGCATGGGCACTCACTTCCTCTCCGACGTGGAGGTGGATGTCACGGAGGAGCTGATTCCCTGCACCAACTCCCTCTCCCTCCTTGGCTCCTTGGGCCTGGTGATTGGCTTCCTCTACGATCCCGCCAAGAACACCATCACCGTCCTTGTCAACGGCGTCAGCCTTGGTGTGGTCTTTGCCGGAGTTGGTGTCCTCGCCCCCGCCTGCAAATCTCTGTACCCAGCAGCTACACTCCAAGCGAACCGAGAGCTCGTCTCGCGTCTGCGAGCTGTGTCGGAAGGTGTGAAGTTGGCCGTGATTAACTTCGGCTTCGACCCAAACAACCTCTTTGCCGTCCACACACTGCTCCCTGCATTGACTGTCAAGGCACCCAAGGAGAACCCACCCCAGGCACTGGAGACGAGCGTTTCCCCAGCCGAGCGGCCCACTTCTGGACGGACGGTGGCCTTCGAGCCCCAACTCGCGACCAAGAGCGCACGAGGACCCTCCGCAGAGCAGCCAGTCAAGGACCCTGGTCAAGATGAGGATGGTGATGATGAAGAGGAGGAGGTTGAGGTGTTGCCACGAATCCTGGATGCCGATCACAAGTTTATGCATCTCGTCGACGCCTTGACCACCATTGAGGAGTACGATGATCAGTCAACGAGTGGCAAGGGGAAGAGCAGCCAATCCAGTAGTCGCAACAGTGGGGCAGCCGATGAGCTCTTGGCGAACAACGCCCAGCTCGATGATTCCAAAGGTTTCCTGGAGCCCATGGCACACAAGGTCACCGTGTTCCGCGTGCAGCAGATGCTCAACCAAGCTTCACGTGGAGGCTTCTATGACATGCTGAGCTACGCGCCCGTGTACGTACGCCGATACAGTCGCGATCCACTTGACACGGCCCGCGTCAATGGAGTGCCCATTATCCCCTTCCGTGCACGTCTGACCCCTCTGTGTGCTGCCATCGCGGCGCGGCAGAGGACGATGGCCTACGTCATCGCCACACACCCACTCACTTGCTTCCACAACTTCAGCAATCAGACCGTGGAGGAGCGCAAGTCAGCTCTCCTGGCAGCTTCTGTGCTCGGATACCACGAGGTGGTGCAGGTGCTGCTTGAGCGCATGGCACTACACGAAATCCTCGAGCTCTTTTGCCTGCGTCTGGAGCGTGAGTCAATGCAGACGATGCAGCGGGACTTCCAGCGCAGGGCCATCTCGGTGATGCGCCAGTACATATACAACAGCTCTAGTCAAGGCGCCACGGCGGCTGCGGCACATGCAGCGCGGGCAGAAGACCCTCCAGCAACCAACTACCTCATTAATCAAGCCTGCCGTACTGCCTTGTCGTTGAATGGTCTGTACTGCACGCGCCACGCTTCCTACACCCCACTGCACTGTGCCTTACTGGGTGGAGATCACACGCTCTGCGTCACAGCCCTCCTCAACTTCCTCTTCAGCATTCTGACGCACGCCCGCATCACAAAGCGTACACCGGCCCCACCCGAGCAAGACAAGCCCGCTGGCTTTCACAGCACACGTTCCGAGCCGAATGTATATGAAGATGCTGACCAAATGGAGGCAGAGAAGAAGGAACAAGCGGAGCTCAGCTCGTCTCTCATTGCTGAGGCCATCAACATCAATACTCGCGTCGGGGAATCAGCCCTCTTCATTGCGATTCGCTACTCCAATCGTGAGGTGTGCGAGCGACTTCTTCGACTGGGTGCGAATCCAGCCTGCAAGAGTAGCGTGTCCCACGCCTACGGCCTGGAGATTGCATGCACCAATGGGCATGTGCCCATCACCAAGGCACTTCTCGCGACGGATGCCTATGCCAACTCAGCCGTAGCCCTCAATCACGCCGGTGTTGCCACACCCCTCTGCTGGTGTGCCCTCAACAACATGAGTGAGGTCATCACCATGCTGCTCGCCAAAGGTGCAGACCCCAAGATCTCCTTGGATGGCAACGCTCCTCTGCTCCTCGCAGTCACCTTCCGCAGTCAAGAAGCAGCCTTGGCCTTGCTTGATGGCTGTATCACGGTGGGTGAATCGAAGCGAGAGGCTGCCGCCCATGGTGGAGATGCATCTCCGTCCTTTTCCAAGCCAGTGATTGACGTGGACGCCATCGACTCTCGCTCTCAGTGTACGTCGCTCCACATTGCCTGTGAGCTGGGACAGACCGCCGTGGTGAAGGCCCTCATCCGCCGAGATGCCAGCTTCAACGTTTATAGCAAGGCGCACTTCTACACCCCACTCCATACCGCCATCCTCAATGGGCGTGATGAGGTGGCCATGATCCTCTTGGAGCACGCCAAGGACAAGCTACGCCGTGGGCATTGCGTTCTTGACGTCTCATCCATTGACAACAACGGAAACACCGCACTGCACCTCGCGGCGAAGAAGGGCATGACCCATGTGGTGGAGTACATGTTGCTGCAATTTAGTGAGGAGGAGATTCAGCGACTGACTACCATTCGCGCCTTCACCAAGAGCCCCACTCCGATTCCCTACCTACGTACCAACAACCAAGGAAAGACGGCACTGCTCTTGGCCATCCAAGCCAAGAAGGTGGACACCGCGGAGCTCATCATCTCCCTCACCACTGACAACGCGACGAATCCAGGTGGCCCAGTGGTTGAGGGTACGTGCATGGCCGTTCTACACGCCGCGAGCGGCCGTCTTGATCGAGTGGTACTCATGATGCTTGCTCATCCCCTCTTTGAGGCCAGTGAGGCGTTTCGTGAGCAGTTCATGGAGAGCTACAATGCGCGTCGAGATGAAATCGATCGCAAGGAGGAGGCCAACGTATCGGGGCCACTGAAGGGTGAGAAGTCCGAGGGAGATGCCTCCCGTCACCGCCAACTAAGCCTCTCGAACAAGAAGCTGTACCCACTACCACCAAGCGAGGCCCGCAAGTACCGCGCATCCGTTGCGGAAGAGCGCCGATTCATCAACACCAACTACACGAGCCATCTCATGATGCGCACGAGGCGGCATACGGTGCAGACCTGGAAGCGGCATCTTCACCACAAGAAGAAGAGCGGCACGTGGCAGTCAACCCTCAAGTCACAGGAATCCTCTCTGCCCGTGACCCTAACCAAGCGTGGTACCTCCACCTTGGGCAGCGACTCCCAGGACAATCGCCGGCGCAGAAGCTCCTACGTTCGCATGCTCCTTGCTCGTGTGGAGGAGAGCCTTCCCCCGGACAGGACACTCCAGCTTCTCCTTCGTGGCTTCTGCCTGCCAGAGCTCTACATTATGCTGGAGGAGGTGTCGCGTGAGAGTGCCGTTGTTGGCATTCAGAACCCCGCGGCAATGATGTACGGTGAGTCCATCATTGGCTTCCTGCAGGAGCACTTCAAGATGACCGTTGGTCCCACTCGGGTGGTCATCTTCTGCAAGGAGGTGCTCCACTACCTGACTGGTGCACTGCATCATGCGGTGGAGGTGGGTGAGCTTGACGCCCTCCCCAAGTGGTTCGATCGCTGTGAGGAGATGCGCAAGGCCCTCACCCGCTACCCCCCATTCTGCCAGGACGTCATTCGCGTTGTCCGTCTTTACGGCCGCACCGACGATTCCAAGAAGGCCATTGATGAGATCAAGGCACTCGCTGAGGCCTTCCGGGCTCGTGAAACGGCCCCATCCCACATGCATGTGCTGCGACGTGGAGAGCTGGTGGTGGGGGAAGAGACGGAGGCCAGTGCAAAGAAGCTGAGCTTCGCATTCACGGAGGAGCATTTCCGCACCCCCTTTAACTACACCGTCATGCAGCTGGTCGCCTCGTTGGGACTCCCCGTGATGGTTCACTTCTTGTCGGAGTTCTTTCACTTAAGCCCACTTCACTGCCCATCCCAGGAGCAGCGCCAGACCACACTGACGGTGTGCAGTGGCGGTGACGGGGCGGACGATGGGAGCGCACCACCCTCATCGGCCACACGCCGACGCAAGCAGTTTTTGCTGCTCTGCGAGGTGGAGCCCTGTGACCCCATACCAGATGTGGCGGGATTGACGGACCGCAAGTGGTGGTTCTCCCCCTACCGCCTCGCCGTACTCGGACGAAGTCCTCCCACCGTGGATGCCTTCGCCTTCATCTTTGCCGATATGCTGCGCCGCCGAGAGAGTCTACGGGGAAGCCAGCGCTTCACCTCCGAGTCGTGGAGCAACAACAACTCCGGCTCCATCGGCGTGCCGCCTCCACCACCAGTGGACCTGCCCATCTCCATCGCCTTCCTCATTGACTACAAGGAGCCGCACTGGGTGGATCCGCACCAGCGCACCGCACTTCAGGAGGTGTTGGCGACACAGTTTCTGCGGGCGTCCGATGACGGCCAGACGGAGGCTGAGATGGAGCTCTACCGCCAGCGCGTCAACCGTCAGGAATTTGAGGTGACGCAGACCATGCATGGATCGAGTCGCAGGACCATCAACCGGGAGCACATTCGCCGCAATGCCATGAATATGGCGATGTTGCTTCTCGAGCATGGTGCGGCCGCCAGTGGGAAGTTCGATGCCTACGGAAAAGACGCCTGGCTCACGGCCGTCACAATGGACAGCAAGCCTGGCAGCATCGCATGCTCCATCTTGTTCCGATCGGGGGCGACGTTGTTGGGGTGCTGGGGCGATCGTGTGATGGGGACTGCCGGGAACGTCGGCAGTGAGGAAACCGCTTCCGTGGCTCGCGAAATGATCCATGACAAGGAGCGTCTGCTGCAGTGTTGGCGGGGGATGGGCTACGGCATCAACTTGCCAGAGCCGGAGCGCGTGCGCCTCCTGAACAGTGGCCGAGATGTTGGAGATGACTTTGATTATGGCCTGCCTCGGGTGGATAACGGACCGGAGTTCTCCTTCCGTGCGCCTGGTGAAGCTGCTGGACGTTGCGCTGACGAGGATAGCTACTCCTTCCGTGATGATGTGGTGCTATCACCTGACAAGTTCTCCATGCTTCGTCGCGAGGAGACCCACAACTCCCCAACCTCCAACACCAACGGTCAAACCCCTGCCCCTTTTGAGGCCACCGGCGATGAGAGCGCCATGGGCGTTGCCTCCATATCCACCCGACCTGCCACCGCTGTTGGCCGTCCTACCACTGACCTGACACAGGACGAAATGAATGCCACCAGCGCACCAAGCCCATCACATGCCTGCATGCAGCATCGCTACCGCGTCTTCATCCTCTTTGCCTGCGCGGAGCACGTACCTCATCACCTCATCCGGCTTCTGGACAGCTTCCCTACCCTCCTGCAAGTCTCCGCACTCCACCCCTTCACGGGCGACAGCCTCCTCACCCGCGTCCTCCGCAAGGCTCAGACGCGGCTGCTCTACATGGACAACATCCCCTCCGACGATGAGGTGAATAGCATGGCCACCCGCCTCACTACCTGCGCGAGGAATCGTGCGCTGGAGATGAGCGGGGTGGACCAGGAATTTGATGCAGCTGCGCTTCGCAGTGGCAGCGCTCGTCCTGGTGCACGCCGGGCCTCACCCCTCACTGTAGACCCAGTGGGCAGCCCACGCGATGCCGCCATCGAGTCGGTGAACGTGACGATGCCAGCCAAGGTCCCCCGCGACCCGAGCGACATCCCGGCGGTATGGAACCTCTTGGAGGTCACGCAGAAGCTGCTCAAGCGCCGTGAGGCGGCTGCGGTGCTCTACCACATGGCTGAAGACTCAAGTACGCCACTCTCCATCGCGGCTCGCATCGGCTATGTTCCCTTAATTTCTCAGATTGTCTGCCCTGTCGAAGGCTCCTGCGCCACGGCCATCCCCAGTCCTGGCGCGTCCCAGCAGCTCCAAGCTTCCGTTGGTAGCCTGGCTAGTGTGGGTATTCTCTCTGGTGAAGGCCTCGCAACACATCGCACGGCCGCCTACGGAGAGGGAAACCCATCCGATTCTCCGCGTGGGATGAGCAACTTGTCTCTGGCGATCTCTCAAGTGCGGACGAATGCCCCACTGACGGCCAACCTCATGAGCCCCACGGTACGCATCATGCTTGCCTGTGGCGTCTACTATGGAGAGGAGGATGCCCAGACCGTTTACACGATCCTGTCCTGTATCGTGGACGACGACGAGCGCGTGGAGTTCCTGCGCTGGGTCTACCCCAACCTGCATCCGCTCCCAGCCATTCGGCTGGCAGCAGACTACGCTGCCTCTGCCTCCGTCTTCTTGACTCCAGCTGAGTGCTCCAACGCCTTTTGGGTGAATATCCTCTTTGCTCAGTACGTTGGCGAGCTTAATAACATCTCCATTTCATCGCAGACATGGAATCTGCTCCTCCGTGTGTTGCTACCAGGTGCGCCATCTGTGCCCATCTACCTCATTAAGAAGCACGCCCTCGCGGGAAGCAGCACCACTGTGAGTACCCGTCGCACCACATCCAACGCCGCCGAGAGCCAAACCGCAAGCTCCAACACAAGCCCATCACGTCGGTCACGCCAGAAGGGTCCCGGCTTCCGCAACTGGACCTTCCTCTCCCGGCGCACAGACATCTTCCTGCAACTCGTCGCTATCACCGCGGCGGACTCCCTCATGCCCGGCCGCACGGCCCCATCTGCGGCGAAGAGCAAGACTTCGGGCAACGCCGCCGCCTCCGTCACTGCACCTCCCAAGAAGCGCAAGAAGACGGGCTCCGTCTTCCCTGGTCTAGATGACTTGGCCTCCAAAGGTGCTGCAGATACCTTGCTCGGTGATGTCATTGAGCTCTGTGTACGCTTTGACAACGTGCCCCTGCTGCTCGACCTGGTACAGCTCCGTCTCCCTGAACAGCTCAACGCGGGGGCAGCTGCCAATCCACCACCAACTGGAGGTCGTTCAGGCAAAAGTTCGCGGATCTCCGTCGCGAGCAAGTCTCTCTCCACCATCTTCTCACACTGCAGCTCTCTGTCGCACCTGAGCTCCGCGTACCAAGCCACGCAGACCCTCCAACGGCTCCAGGCAGCTCTCTGGAAGGACCTCTTTGAGGCCCAACGAATTGACCTCCTGGCCGTGGCAGCTGGAAGTATCCAAGTGCTGCGCAAGCTCTACGACCTTCCTGAGTCCTCGCCCTACCTAAGCCCACTGCGCTACGACCGTGTGGATGCCATGACTGGCCTTCCTGAAGGCGTCTCCTTCCCAAAGTCGCTAACTCAGTCAAGCATGGATCATGCAGAGGTGAGCTCCACCATCCCTGGTGGTGCTGGGGCTAGCTCAACCGCATTGGGCAGCAAGTACGCCTGCTCCGAGTTCTCCGTTGTCAGTCGCGTCACCGAGCACCGTGGCCGTATTCTCCACCAAGCAAACCAAGCCAGCGCGGACGCCGAGGATGATAATACGCTCCAGGAGGATGACATCGACTTCGCCCGAAGCGTCGTCGTGAAGGGGGCAACCCTCGCCAACGCGCAGGAACGCCAGGAGGTGACGGCGGTCTTTTGGGGCGTGGGGCTGACATCGAAGCCCGTTGACTTCGCCGCCCCACCCGTGACGAAGGTCCGCTTCATTGAGACGGAGGAGGAGAAGGCGACGGCAGCGGCATCGGCAGCAGCTGCGGCGGCGGCGGCGCAGGCGGCCGATTTGGCAGGTACACCACCTCCCAGTGGGCCGGTGTTGCGTGGCGTGAAGCGCGTAAAGACTCCTGGGCAGAGTGAAGGTGGAGGGGGCAAGTCCAAGACCTCTCCGGCAAAGCCCTCTCGCTCCACCTCACAGAGCTCCAAGGCGTCGAGGCTTCTCTCCTTGGTGCCAGTGGTCACGGAGCCACCGCCGCCGCCACCAAAGTGGTTCATGTATCTCCAAGGTGACTGGGCGATGCACGCCGCCTTGGTACTGCAATCGCCCCGACCTTCCGCGAATGCCATTGAGGTGCTTCTCTTCCTGATGGACCGCCGCGCGCCGTTGAGTGTGTCTACGCTGCAGATGCTCTTTGCCGCGTCCTACCCACTGAATCACTGGTACACCAGCTACGGCGACCTCCTCACCATCAGCTATCAGACGCGGGCCCATGAGGACACCCTGCTGCACCTACTCGTCATCAATAACCAGTGCCAGTTGGCCGAGTACTACCTCGCCTTTTGCCTGTACTACTTCTCTAACCTGCACTACGATGAGCCGAATCTGAACCCAGGAAGATTTGGCATCCGCGAGTTGCCCGCCTCGAGCGACAACGAGGTGATGGCTGAGTTGGAGGAGGATGGCGAGGATGAGTTCGGCAATCGTCTACCTGACCAGCCGCTCAGTTTTCTGCGGCTGATGTTGAAGCGCAACGTTCATGGGCTCTCCGCCTTTGACTACGCCCAGAGTGCGGGGATGGTGCAGTTGCTGCAGCAGTATGGCTGCGTACCTCCGTCATATCGTCCAAACCCGAAGACGTTCTGCCGTGCCTTGGGTCTCCGTGCCCTTCTCGGTGGTGGCTCGCGTGTGGCGATTAAGTCCCTCACGCACAAGGCTCGTCGTGAGCTGAATGCCGCTGCCGCTGAAGAAGCCGCGCTCTACTTCCAAGTGCCTCGCATCATTTTGGCATCAGAGAACTTTGCCTCACTCCAGGATGGTGACAACGCGGAGAGGATCAACCGAGCCGTGGGCATTCGTGGCAACGACCTGGCCAAGAAGCGCTACGAGAAAGCTAAGCTGGCCCTCTTTCACTTGGCCACACAAGGAGGAAAAGGTGGGTCGGCGGCTGGCTCAGAAGGTGGATCGAGCCGTGGAGGTCGGCGTGGGGAGCGTCCGTCATCGGGTCACCCCGCAGTGACGGATGCAGTACTACTGCGTCATCTCCTGGCCACACAGAAGCACACGGGTTCTTCTGTTCTTCCCATTCTCCTCAACGAGGACGTGAGTCTGCTTCATATTGGTCTCTGCAGTTGGGATGATGAGCTTGTCCAGCAGTACTCCCAGAGCCAGCGCGGGACGACGGGGACGAGCATCGATGAGCTGCGCCTGATGAGTACGGACTCAACTGGCCTGCGCTCCCCGACTTTGGATGGCGCAGCCATGAACGCCGCTGGGGATCTCCTCTCCAACGAAGCAGAGCGCTCTCCAGCCTTCAGCACCTACGCCCTGGGCCTGCTACCACCATCTCTGCACCCACCCGTGCCCAACACCTGCACCTCCCCGACGCATGCCAATGCGCCTGGTGGGGCGGCGAACGTCCGTGGTGCTGGTGCTGGACGTCGGGAGTCTCTTCCCCCGATTGCGGGAAAGAATTCCCCAGAGACACCAAACCCAGGCAAGCCCACCAAGGTACCCGAGAGGCTCAGCCAGCGAGACGTGGTTCAGCTTCTGGAGAAGCGGCAGTTCACCGTCTTTCCCCTCTCACTTCCACCACCACCACCCGTTCCTGTGCAGACGGTGCCCGAACGAAAGGGCAGCGGTGGGGGCAAGACGAAGAAGGCAGCGAAGAGCGCCACTGAAGGAAGCGGGTCCTCGCGGGCTGGGGCAAAGGGTGGGGCGAAGGCGACCAACGTGGCGACGCTGTCCGAGGCGACCTTCTTGCAACAGGCCATGACAGCTCACCATGCGGATGTGGAGGAGGTGGTCGAAGAGAGTGCGGCAGAGAACGAGGCGGCCCTCATGGTCTCCATGACGCCGATGCAGCTCGCGCAGAGCAGTGGGGCAGTGAAGTCGGGTCCTACGGTGGCTGCCGTGATGGCAGCAGCCAATCCCTTCATGACGCTGCCTATTAACTCCCAGATTCGCCGCATTTGCGACCTGAGCTTCCTTCCCGCTACATCACGCATGCTCATTCAACAGACGTTGGGCATCGTTCCCGGCCATGCAAAGGAGGCGGTGCCCAAGGGCCTGCCTCCCAAGACGGTCACCGTGCCGGTTTCCCTTCACAGCTCTTTTGCTCCATGCGACAAGGAGAGTCCTGCCAATGTTGCGCAGCAGCTGGAGGAGTGGGTGAGCCAGCACCGAGTGAAGCAGCTGAAGGCAGAGCGCAAGAAGAAGGCTGAGGCGGATGGAACGGTGGATCGTCCGCAGAGCCGACGGAAGAAGTCCAGCGTTGTTGGCACACTTCCAGGCATCAAGGGTGCCACCTCTATCACGGCCGAGCCGCAGCCGGAGGTGGCAAACCCCGACGCTGTGCCGGAGTCCTACCTGGACAAGGTTATGCCGGTTGGAGGCGTGGCGACCGCAGAGCAGCAGACCCTCATGCGTGCCCTCGTACGTCAGTTCGCCACCAGCGCAGGAGCAAAGCTCTCGAAGGACCTGGGATTGACAGTGGTGCCCAACTACGATGTGGAGGCAACGGGAGATGCTATGGCCGCCGTCCGGGTGGCGAAGAATACAAACGCCAAGTACAGTGCTGTACTCTAGTGGTGGCACAGATCCTGTGTGTAGCTGGTGGATGCTCAAATGTGCAGTTATTGCGAAAACGCCCCACACACTGCGCGTGTGGTTTTCGCACCCCTCATGTAAGTTATCCTCGCCTAAGAGTGGTCGAGCCGCTAGAACAATACGTGTGTGCGTGTGACGTTGATGTTGCGATGCTACAACGAGCATGTTCCTGCCTACTTTTTTTTTCTTCTACCGCACTTTGTTCTTATTCTATTCTCTCTCTCAAGTGAACTGCAGATTGGTAGGTTTCACTGGCTCAGACGTGGTTGGCGCAACGCACCCCGTCTTCCTCCCAATCAGCGCGTGAATGTCGACGAGGACCACAGCTTAAGCTCAGCGGCAAGTTCTTCGCCATCTATTTGTAAGACCCCGTGAAAAGGCTGGTCCTTGATGGAGAACGGCACCCTGGTTTGGCAGTGCCTATCTTGCCATCATGTGGAGAGTGCCCACCTACACACACCACAGAAGCCCCCCATGACCAGGGCCCACACCGGTCAGAACCTCTCGTCCTCAAAGCTCTCTCCAGGGGATCGAGTTGCTCCTTCCCACTCGTTTGGGTCCTTTTATGATATTGCAGAGAGTGACGACAGTGGCCGCGAGCACACAGGGGAGAAGCGCACCATTGGCCATCGTGAGATGCGCTTTTGCGCAAGGTGTGGCTATCCTCGCTGTACGGAACTCCGACACTCCAGCTGGATGAGTCGCTCGCGTCGGGAAGCCGGAAGCAGCCGAAGTACATCTCCCTACTCATCTCCCATGGGGAGATCTGCTGCCGGGCGTGGGCACCGAGGAGATGAATACGCCGCTGTGGACGACGACGACGACGACGACGACGACGATGGCCCGCTCAGTCGAAGCCCTCCTTCTTCCTTGGCAACAGTACTGGTCAACGCGGGAAGGACGGTGTACTCCATGACGGCGAGACTCCTCACCAGACGTGAGGTTTGTCTCAAGGATGATAATGTCAAGGAGGACTCCTCACTCAGTCGATCCCCATCCCCTCGACGGAGCTCATCTTCCCCAGCCACGCAACATGCCGTTCCTTCGAATGGAACCCCCGATGGCGATGACGCCCACCACCCATCCTCTGACGCAGCTCGACGTCATTTGTGGGAGCAACTATCTATTCCAGACGCCTTGTGGAGGCTGTTGCTGCCCAACTATGCAGATCCCTTTGCTTCGGGTGAGGGAAGTACACCAGATGATGGCCAAAGTCGCCGACTTGTCTTCCGCCCAGCAGTTCAGCTTGGCGTCCAGGCAATGAGCGACATCCAGCTGCGGGTTGCCAAGGCGCGATTGGAGATGCTGCACGACGTTATTGCCGCAGAGGAGCTTTACCGTGGTGCTCAGGCACGCGGTGTGGGTGGAGGCCCACCGCGTTCGTGAGCACCATCTGCTTCCTTCTTCCGCTCTGCACATGTGTAACTGATGACACACCACTCACAACAACTTTTGCGTGCTCGCCACCCATGTTGTTCCTCATCTTATCCTCCAGACGCTACTCCAACTGCTTCAATCTGTTTTCTTCCACCTCTCCTTGTGTAGGTACATCAAGCGCGTGCTCGAGGACCATAGAACGCCCTTGTTTCTTCGGCACTGGTCGGAGAGACGACAGCGTACGGCATACTGCCTTAGATCACCATGGCCGGCCTTCAGTCGCACAACATCTCTCTGGCCTCCATCGCCGGGGGACGCGGCTCTATCGACAAGAACACCTGTGCCTTCTGCCGCCGACGTGCTACGCCTCTACCTTCGGATCCTCACGCACCCTGGTTTGCATTCTTCTCACTCGTTGACTGCCGCCACTACGTCTGCCAGCCATGCGCACTGGTCCACTCCGATAACGCAGGCCGCTTCATTACCTGCCCATCATGCCACTGCGTTTCACGACTTGCCCAATCTGGACGGCGGCGCGGTGATGGCCTCACGCGCACCGAAGGCCGCCTAGCCATTGATGACGGGGTCTCAAGCGTCGCATCGCGGAGGAGCTCAGCGATGCCCGTCCCGAGAAGTGCCCTCAAACGCAGCGGGGCAGGAAAGCGCTCGGGATCGGTGCAGTTCCCCACAGATCTGGGGCGAGAGGACCCCGGCACACGCTCGGGCACCACCCCAGTGGCCTCCCCCCTTACAAGTGCCGCCGTCGCCTCACTCCCACGTGACCCCTCCGTCGCGGAGAAGGAGCGCGAGCGGCCGTCGGAGCCATCCACGGTTGGGCTCTTCTCCATTGCGCCAGCGAAGAGGTCTAGCTCTCGCTCCAAGGAACGCTCTCGTACCGCCCCTGCAGCTCCACGTAGCAAGCAGCTACTGGAGAAGGAGGAGCCTGCCGCACCATTGGCACCGCTGGTGATTCAGACCGTTGAGGCGCCCGACACAACTGACATCCCCTCCACATTGGCCCACGAGGAGGCCGTGCGGGCACTAGAAGAAGAAGCTGAAGCCGCTACTCGAGTCATCGCCGCAGACGAGGCCAAGGAACGCTTTGCAATCAGCAACAAGGTGGACGACGCATGGGCTGCCTTCACCCAGCGCAATCTCGCCCATGACTTCGACGTGAGCCCCCAAACCCCGTCCATGGAACCCCCACCCCGGCCCTCCATGGCTCCTACGGACACCAACTACGATGTCGATGTCAGCAACACCTCCGACGACTTGGAGCCCGCCGCTCGAGGACGAAGTAAGTCCGCAAAGGTCCCAGCATCATCACTCTCACGAGTCTCGCCACCGTCTACAGACATCAGTCATCACGACGAGTTCCCGGCAACACAGACACCCATCCCTAGCATCTCGTGTGTGCCTGAGGAGGAGCGAGCACGTCGCCAAATAGAGCTCGACGAGGATGGAGACTTTGCAAGCTTGCTCTTGTCGGAGCGTCGTAGACGTGTAGATGCAGCTGCTGCAGAAGCGGATCGTTTGCACCAGGAACATGAGGAACTGCGCCGTCATCGTGCTGCCATGGAAAAGCTGGCTGATGCACTGGATGCGATCGTGGACCGTGAATGCAACCTCCGTGAGCGTCTGTACTCTGAAGAATCCGCCGCTGCTGCAAGACTGACTGTTGAGCGTGACGATGACGCACACAAGCTTCTCGCCGCATTGAGGCAGCGTGACGAGGAACGCAGCCGCAATGAGCAGGCTGCGCTCCTCCAGCAGCAAGCTCTCCGGCAACAAGAGATCGCTGCCGTTGCGGAGCTACTTCGCGAATGTGATGAGGAGAACTCTGATGTTCGTGAAGAGGAGCGTGAGCGACGTCGTGCCCTTCGGTCTGCCTTCATTCATGAGCTACCAGCTGTTTCCTCACCAGCACCTGCTGTTGCTGCTTCTGCTTCTACAGCAGATGGAGCTGGTACACAGGCCTTGCATGATCAGATGGATCAAGTGATGCAAATGATGAAGGCTCTTCAGTCACAGGCACCTCCGTCTATCGGTGCCACTGCCGTGAGTCCTTCACCGCTAGTGACAGCTTTGGATGCCTTCATGGCAGCTGAGGAACGTGCTCGTCGAAGCTTGCTGCTTGATGAGGATGGTGACCGCGTTGCGTTGATCTCGATGGAGCGCCGTAGACGTGTAGATGCAGCTGCTGCAGAAGCGGATCGTTTGCACCAGGAACATGAGGAACTGCGCCGTCATCGTGCTGCCATGGAAAAGCTGGCTGATGCACTGGATGCGATCGTGGACCGTGAATGCAACCTCCGTGAGCGTCTGTACTCTGAAGAATCCGCCGCTGCTGCAAGACTGACTGTTGAGCGTGACGATGACGCACACAAGCTTCTCGCCGCATTGAGGCAGCGTGACGAGGAACGCAGCCGCAATGAGCAGGCTGCGCTCCTCCAGCAGCAAGCTCTCCGGCAACAAGAGATCGCTGCCATTGCTGAGCTCCTTCGTGAATGTGATGAGGAGAACTCTGATGTTCGTGAAGAGGAGCGTGAGCGACGTCGTGCCCTTCGGTCTGTATTCATTCATGAGTTGTCACATGTTGCTTCTCCAGCACTCCCAGTGCCTGTCCCTGCTGTCACTGTTGTTGCTGCAGATGGAGCTGGTACGCAGGAGCTCCATGATCAGATGGATCAGGTGATGCAGATGATGAAGGCTCTTCAGTCACAGGCACCTCCGTCTATCGGTGCCACTGCCGTGAGTCCTTCACCGCTAGTGACAGCTTTGGATGCCTTCATGGCAGCTGAGGAACGTGCTCGTCGAAGCTTGCTGCTTGATGAGGATGGTGACCGCGTTGCGTTGATCTCGATGGAGCGCCGTAGACGTGTAGATGCAGCTGCTGCAGAAGCGGATCGTTTGCACCAGGAGCATGAGGAACTGCGCCGTCATCGTGCTGCCATGGAAAAGCTGGCTGATGCACTGGATGCGGTCATGGACCGTGAATGCAACCTCCGTGAGCGTCTGTACTCTGAAGAATCCGCCGCTGCTGCAAGACTGACTGTTGAGCGTGACGACGACGCACACAAGCTTCTCGCCGCATTGAGGCAGCGTGACGAGGAACGCAGCCGCAATGAGCAGGCTGCGTTACGCCAACAGCAAGCTCTCCGGCAACAGCAACACGCTGCTGCCATTGTTGAGCTACTTCGTGAATGTGATGAGGGGCAGTCTGATATTCGCATGGATGAGCGTAATATGCGACGGACAATGATGGCGTTGAGTAGCAGCAATGCTGATAATCTTCGTGGAAGTGCTGGAGATAGTCACATGGAGGATGCGGGTAGCCTTGCTCGTGGTAGTGTGGCCTTGTCGGAGGTGGTGATGAGGGCGCAGACAGTGGTGGAGGAGGCAGAACGACGTGCAGAGGAACGCATTCACTCAGTGCGTGATGCAGTGGAGAAAGATTTGCTGCGTCGGCTGGAGATGATCCATAATGAGAGCCAACGACGTGCCATTGAAGCTGACGAGGTACGCATTCTGCATGACGAAGAAAGACGGGCAGTACTCGAGGCCAAGCTTGTGGCGTCCGAGCGTGCGGTGGAAGATGCCCAGCACCACCTGACCGTCACGATGGAGCGCTTCCGAGAGACAACTGCGCTGGCAGTGGTACCGGAGTTATGCGCAAAGGGGGAGGTTCCCAGAGTCACCGATGGTGGTCATCACGCCGCACTGGCACTGGAGGTGCAGCATGCGAAGGCGGACGTGGCCATGACCGAGGCTCGAGCGCGGTCCTTCGGAGCCCAGATGGACTCTCTGATGCAGTCAGATCCTGCCCTGCATGGCAGTGGCAGTGCGCTGCACTCTCCTCCTTTGTCGGCGATCGATGTGGATGGTGCTGGGTCATCTGGGGAAAGCCCAGTGACGCCAAAGATGGCCGCGGATCTGGTGGAGGCAATGACCTCCACCCAACCTCGTGAATCTGCCACTCATCCCACGCGTACCCCACCCGGCGAGGCTGCCGTACCATCAAGTCCGTGGCGCATGGCCAACGTGCAGTACACCATGGGAGAGGTTATCCGCACCGCCATTCGTGAGGCGGTGGAGGAGATCGTGAGTGCTCATGCCGCAGCCCGTCAGCTTCATGGCGCAGCCCCGGCTGGAGCTGCCACCGCGTCCTCCATCTACTTCGATCAGGATATGGGCTCAAGCGGAGCACTGCGGCAGAGGCCCAGCGAGTGGGGAAGCAGCCGCGCGCAAGGGTGGGTCCGCGGGCACCTCTATAACCCACGCATGTCTGACACAACGGGGCTCATTGAGGGAGACTCCCCGCCGCAGCGCAGCCAACCCCGTAATACGAAGCTCAGTACGGAGGTCACCCACAGCCGGCCGATCGCACTCAGTGATGCTGCCACACAACGCCTTACGGCAGAGGGCCTCTCGGTGCAACGGCGCCTTCTGTCCGAGGTGGATGGACCAGCGAGAGAGGAGGACCAGGCAATGCGCTATGCCCCTGCTGTGGCTGCCGACTACGGAGGAGGTGCCACAACCAACGAAGGCGGTCAGACCCCCAGCCAATCCGTGGACGGCACACCACGCCCCCATGGCGGCCTCGATGCGTCGTCCTTCCACACACCGACGCGCGCGGAGCAGTCGTCGTTGCGCACGAAGCAGGAGGAGCCCAAGACGGTGAAGAAGATCTTCTTCGAGGCCTTCTTCGTTCCATTTGGGGACTCTGCCGAGCCCAAACGAACAAAGCCCCCAACGCCCTGCAACTACGTTCCCAGCAAACCCCACATTCACCATGAGCCTGTGGTGCAGAAAAAGCCTCGCGGTGCGGCACCCACCAGATCGACCACGAGGGGAGGCGCAGCACGGACGACGCAGCCATCGCGTCGGAATGGGCGGGGCACCACCACCTCAGGCCAGGGTCGCGCAGCTGCTGGCCCACCACGCTGGAGGCCCACCGTCCTTCGGGAACCACGACAGAAGCCCTCATCCTCCACTACTCCATCCACACGCATCACAAGCGCTGCAGCCCACGTCACAAGTGGCACCACCTCATCCTCCAGTGCGCATCGAGACGCCATGGAACGCGTTCAGGCACGCATGCGCGTCAATGCCGGAGTGGCCACGCAAACACCTCCCTCGGACCAGTTTGGTCCGTCGAGGCATCCCACGCGGTCGGACAACCCCCCTCCTCAAGAAGGAGTGAGTACCTACTTCCCAGACAGAGACGCCTCTGTACGGACACCCCCTCCGCTGCCTGCCAAGCGAGCGAACCCCACACCCAACGTGTGCGAGGCGCCACCACTGCCGGCAGAGTTTCGCGATCGGCCAACCATTGACCGGCGCGAGGATGGGGAGGATGGCGCAGACCACGCACAGCCGCGTCGCCCCTGCACCCCCACACATGAAGAACAGACAGAAAGCGCAAAGCGTGAGCGTGATGCCTACTACTACGAGCGGCCGCAGGTTCCGGTAGATCATGTGTCTCCCGTCCCTCCCCCAACTCCTCCGCCTTCGACGCAATCTCCGCACATGCACCGGGTTGCTGCCGCCTTCGCCACAACCACCAGCATGCCCGTGCGGGCAGAGTCTGGTCTGCCACACGAAGAGGCCATTATGCAAACGCCGCCACGAGCCTTTCCACAGCCCAAACCACTCCACCGGAAGGACCCACACCCGCGCGTCGCAGCTACAGCCCGCCATCCTCTTGGCCATACGAGCTACTCTGTGCCCCCGTGGGCGACGGATGACATAAATGTGGTGGAGGAGGTGTGGGCGGCAGCATACTACGACGATATGCGCCGGCCGCTGCCGTGGAGCCAACGAGGAGATCCTCGGGTAGCTCCGAAGCCGAGCCACACAAGCCAGCTACCCGAGCCTCACGCGTGGTCAACGCGTCGTCTGGCCAACTACGGCTGGGAGTGGGAAGAGCTCCGCCGCGAGCACAGTGCTTCCGGTCTGCCATCCATGGAGGAGCTCCAGGACCGTCTTCACCAGTTGCGCGGCATGCACGCCGCATCTCATCAACCAAGCCCCCGCGAGCGCGGTCGTCCCACACGATCATCCTCGGCCATGGCGAGGGGACATGCCCACGCTACGCGATATCCACGAGCGGAGCCCACCACGTGCCATGACCCCACCATCACCGTGCGCGCAGCTCCCATGAGGCGCTCGAAGAGTGTAGCGGAGCAGTGCTTCGGTCGCTCCCACTCCTCGCGCCACCCGCAGCAGCACTCTTCATTGGGGGCTGCTCGACACCGAGGGGCCTCTCCTCCGTGGAGAACGGATATCAACTCGGGCTCCATGAAGCCGCCGTGGAACAGCCGTCAGCCCCACGCACCCGTTTCTATGCCGCCTGCCTCGTACATGTACCGATAGAGCACACACACATGAGTTTGCGAGGCACGGAGTGAGTACTTAGATTGCCTCTCTCGCCTCACTCCTACCGTGCGTGCAGAGGTAAGGGGGAGGACGTCGCCATCATCATCATCATCATTCAGCGTTGAAGAGGTGTTGGGAGGATGCTAGAGATTCTCCCATCCAAACAAAACGACGACGAACCCATCGACTTTGGCTATATAGATACCTACTAGAGCACTATATGAGGAGCATGCAGTCCTCTACACCCAACATCTATTTGCCATAAACCACGCGCACTCCCCCTGTGTGCGTGTGTGTGCGTGTGGATGTACACCTGCCTTGCTATACCTTACCTAAGCCATCTTTCTTTCTTTGTATCTGCGTAGATATCCTCTTCAAATCAAGGACTTCATCAGGGCAATCCGCTCTTAACTCCCAACACCAACCCCCAAAAACCCCTCTTATCAATCATGCCGGACATGGAGAAGCAGGACGCGAAGCGCAAGGAGATGGCGAAGCTCGTCACCATTCAGCAGTACAACTGGATGAGCCACCACGGTGCGGAGTCGAAGGAGGTTGACAACGCCCACTTCCGCCCCGAGGAGGAGAAGGGTGCCCGCAACTACGGCAACCGCGAGGGCATGCGCGCTGACATCCGCAAGGAGCTCCAGGCCCTGAAGGACCGCCTTGGTCTCTACGATGGTGATGATGGTTTCGCCGCCGGTGGTGGCCTCTCCCGCCGCGAGCTTGAGGAGCTCCGCCGCCGCCAGGAGGAGGAGGAGCGCCTGCGCCAGGAGAAGATCGAGGCGGACCGCGCGGCCCGCCAGCAGATCATTGACCAGCAGCTGAAGGAGAAGAAGGAGCGCGATGCCACCCTTCCCGGACGCAAGGATGCCCTCCGTGAGCAAGGAATGTCCGATGAGAATGAGGAGACCGCCGCCAAGACCAGCGCCATCTTAGCATCCATCAAGCGCACCGATGCGGAGAAGGCGGAGGCCGCCGTGACCCTCTCCAAGGGCGTCCGCATGCTCCTCCTCGCCAAGGGAGCCGTCTACTACAGCTACCTAGATGGCTCCATGAAGTACACCGTGGAGGACTTGGAGAAGTATAACGCCGAGCACCGCCACGAGGTGGAGGAGGCCCTCATCGACACCGGCCTTGAGCTCCCCAGCGCCGAGGAGTTCGACCTCTTCCCCCTGCGTGAGCTGGCGGAGAAGCGCTCCGAGCAGATGAAGCGCGCCAACGAGGGCGACAGCGCTGCGTCCAAGGAGTTAGGTGCCACGAAGAAGCTGATCAATGCCGAGCGCCAGGCCTACAACCAGCGTGCACAGGAGTGCGCCGGACGCGTGGTTTTCATCCTCTCCAGCAAGGCTTCCGAGGCGGCCAATGCCGAGCACGTGGAGGAGGAGGAGCACGTCGAGGAGGAAGAGCAGGTTGAGGCCTAGGCCTCATGAAGGAAAGGTCACGGGGTTGACTGTTGCGATCTTCACGCGCATATGGACGAGTGTGCGGATGGTGATGCACCTCTTCTATATATATAAGAAGGAACTACCCTAAACAACGAAAAGAAAATCACAAAAAACCAAGACAGACGCACACAGGCAAGGGTTGATTCCAGTCAATCCCTCAACTTCTTTTCTTTCTTTGAGTACTGTACCGAACCGATTGTGTGGCTCTTGTGTGTGTGCGTGCGTATGCTTGGTGGTTAGCTGGGGAGAGAGATTGCAGAAGAGCAAGCAGGATGGACTGTGGTACTTGTGCCCAACTCCAGCCCCTGCATCTTCACACTTCTCTATGTGGTAGAGACGGGATGGCGCGCGAGCTGACACAGAACCTCGCCCACCCCCCTCCCAAAGCATTTCTTCCTTGCCCATGGCCCCACTCCTCTTACTACCCACCACCACAGCCTCTTTGTCATCAAGGAAAGCCACACACTGGCCACACTGATTACCGTGCGAATTATTTTTCATTTCGTTTATTGTTTGTTTTCTGGGGGTATTCCACACATATGTGTTTTGTGATCGTCGTGGGCCGTCCCTGTTGAGGCGATGGACCAGGATGGACGATCACCTCTGTAGAAATCACCGGCCTTGGAGAGGAGTGTGGACGGCACGGAAACGAAGGAAGGAAGAATAAGAAAAGAAAAGTGTGTGCGTGTGCGTGTGGTATGCACACGATTGGGATGAGAGCAGTGTTTTCTGCGCCGTGGGTCATGTACGTGCATTACTCCGTGGAGAATGACGAGTGAGGGTGTGGCTGAGCTTGCCAGAGACTGGTGCGGCACTCCATGATGGGGTGCCGCACCATGCCATCTACCGCAACGAGCTATGCCTGTATCAGTCATTTTACAAGGAAACAGCGCGTGATCTGGTGCGGCAGCATGTGATGGAAGATAGCACGTCGTTTTGTTTCTTGTTCGCTGGCTGGGGGGATGTTTGCTGGTGTTCGTCGTTTTCGTCGATGGAGAGATGCTTCGCCAGCACACATGTGCGCTGGGGAGGTTTTCACGACATCTGCGCTACTTCCTGGCACTACTCTACGTCCTTCCTTCCTCCCAGTAAAAAAAAAAAAAGAAGGAGACAGACGGAGTCATCGTGTTCTGTTCTCTCCTAAATTTTCTTTTTTTTGGAGCGACGCATTTTTTCAGGCGTTGCTTCACCTTCGACGGACCCCAACCGACGACTCACCCTCGCCCAATCCTCTCCCTCCCTCAGGTCGTAACTCGTTCACCGAAGACATCCTTCGTGGCGGGTTGACTCCCCCGCCAAGGGCGACTGCATGATTGTGACCCTGCCATCACCTCAGCCCCCTCACGTTGCATCTTTTCCTCTACTCCTTTCTCTTTCCCTTCATAGATCCTGTGTCATGTATGCCGACCACGGTGCGGTGGTAATGCCGCCGCCCGCTCTTCCCACTCCAACAGTCGCCACGAGTGGCCTTCCCACCGAGGCCGACGTTCATCGCGAGCTGCTCGCACTGCTTCGTGGCGGAGCCCTCCCACCCACCGCCCCACCCACTCCAGCTGATGTCAACCCAGCGAATACGTGGATGAGTGCTGCGGCGATGCGACCCTCCGCGGTGGTCGTGGCACCCGCACCTACCCCAACAGCAGCTGTAGCATCCCCACAAACTCAAGCCGTGGTGGAGATGAGCCGCGGGCCGGCACTGACTGTGCAGCAAGACAGGCGTAGTCCTGCGCCGCCCGCCCCGCCACCGCGCGCTCTGCGAGAGGCCAATCTCCAGGCGCAGGTCAGAGTGCTGGAACAGGAAGTTGGTCTTCTGCGTCGTGGCCTCGCGGCGCATGCGTCGCATCCTCGCACGGCCACCGCACCCGCGCGGAGCTCCAGCATTCCCCCCGTCAAGCCAGTTCGGGCTGGTGCCACTGTACGTACTACTTCAGCTGGAAGGCTCCGGAGCACGTCGGCACGGACCACCACAACGGCATTGGCATCGGCATCGGCATCGGCATCGAGGTCAGCTGCTATGACGGCGGGAGGTGCGCGCTTCGTGCCGGTTGCGAAGGAGTACGTCAACACCGCCAATGGGGGCCTTCATTCTCGATCGCGTGAGGTGCCTCTGCAAGGCGAAGGTGTTGGGGCGTCGGTGCTTCCCAACCCTAGTGGGGGCCCCATCTACCCAGCCATGGTCGCCTGGGACCAGCAGACGAACGATGCGCTACGAAGCGGTGCGGCGCCGTTCATGTGGGCCTCTGCCGACCCTTCACGATGGCAGCGAAGGGCGGCGGATGGGGAAGCTCAGACCGCACACTACGTCAACTCATCGGCTCCAGTCATGGGCGCAACATACATGCCTCCCACCACTCAAGCTCCTCCTACTGCATCCCAGCCGATACCGGCAGTGGCTCCCGCTGCACCCCAACCTGTAGCTTCGGGTCTGCCAAGCTCACTAGCCATCCATGTAAACGGCGCAGCAGCTGCTCCCACCAGCGACTCTACTCAGCAGCTGGTGCAGATGCTTCTGACGCAAAACCAAGAGCTACGTGCCGAGGTTGCGGCGTCGAAGGAGTCCATCACACAACGGGATGATGTCCTGCGCAGAACGGTGGCTGTTCTGCAGTATGCGGAGGCAGAGAAGGCCATGCAGTCCCGCCCAAAGAGCCAGGAGGCGCAGGCGGGTGCGTCGGAGAGCACGACCGCCACAGCCACAACCAACGCGGCGTCGTTGCTGACGGAGGAGCTGATCCGCACGCAGCAGGCCGCTGCCACGGCTCGACAGGCCCAGCTCCAAGCAGAGCAGCTCTACGCAGAAACCCTTCAGCGGCTGCAAGAGTGCACCCGTGACATTGATCAGCTCCGGCAAGTGTGTAAGGACCTGCGCAGTGTCAGTCAGACAGTGGCTCCTGCCCCACCTCCCGTGGCGGTGTCCTCCGCACAGAGTGTTCCCACGACACCGCCGCTGGTTATTCCTCCTCCCGCCTTACCTGCTGTGCCCGTTCCAGTGGCCTCCACGTTGGCTCCCGCCACAGCGGCTGCCGTTCCTACTCTATTAACCGCCACAACTCCTCCCGCCCCGACAGCTGCCCTAACAACTCCTGCTTCATCAGTCATTGTGGCTCCACAGACCTCCACCAGCATACCTATTGTATCTGCGGTGTCATCGCAAGCTCCACCACTTCCGCAGCTGCCTACGCCAGCTCCAGCTGCTGCAGCGTCCATGCCGCCGTTGGCAGCAACTGCCCCGCCAGCGCCCCCTGCTAGTGACTTACGGGCAGCACTGGATCAATCACTGCAGAAGCAGTCTGAGCTGGAGCAACAACTGCAGCAGGCACAGCGCAAGCTGACTGCGTGGGAGGGCTGGTACGCTAAATCCATTCATCAACAGACATCACGCACAGCGCAGGAAGCTGCCACTGCTACACCTCAACAACATGCCGAGCCATCGGTCCTTCCCAACGCAGGCTACCCCTATACATCGCTACTGGAGCTGAGCGCTGGTGCAGGAAGTGGATCTCGCCCGGCCAATGTGCTGCGGTCTATGGCTGGTGTTGCCGACAACAACGGCGGTGTCTGTGCCACACCAGGGGTCTACACCCGCACGGTGGTTGAGCCACTTCGTGCTGCACCACGGTCATTGGATGGGTACTCAAAGCCTCTCGGAGATGTTCCTAGTGGAGGCTACACCCCAAGTGGCATCGTGGAGCAGGTGGCGAAGCATGCCGCCATTCGGGAGTTAGCCAATCGCGATCGTGAGGCAGCCGAACAACGGCTGGCCATGATCCAAGCTCACGAGCAGCATTGCGAGCATGTGGAGGCTGCCGCGTCCCAGCATAGCAGCACCGAATGGCTGCAGCAACTGCTTGCTGAGAAGCCAAGGACGGTGACAGATCCTCGTGAGGCCGTCTGCACTCCCCCTCCCTCCGCAAAACGTTCCTAGGTGTGGAGCAAACGCACGTTATTCAGAGAATTAACGTGTGAGCGTACCCCCTTTGTGCGTTCGAACCTGTACGATGATCATACTCGCACATAGATGGGCGAAGAGTATAGCCCACACATAGACATGCCAAACGTTCAACGCACGGTATCTCAATCAGCTTGTCCTCCAGGTGCTACCTACACAGCGTGATGCTTTTTGTATGTAGGATGACGTCGTACTGAAAATAACTTTCTTCCTTCCTTCTTACTGTATTCAGTCTCTATAGGAGAAGAGTACATGCAAGGTGAATATAGTGCTCTGAAAGGAGCGAAGCATTGATTGTGTGTGTCATCGTCATCGCACTATTCTCCACAACGCAACTTTTTCACAATGAGCACATCCGCCACATCAAAGGCAGCCGTGGGGGAGTCGTCTGACAATCGTCGTGCCGCGGCTCGAATTGCCCATCTAGCGGAGGCTGGACCCAACAGCCCCACCACGGCACAGATGGTACATCACCAACCACGTACTGCGACGGCTGAAGCAATGGTGGATGACCGCATCCTCACCATGGACAATGCCGTCGCGGTGCCCAACGCCCTCCGCTGGGCGGGTCGTCGCACCATGTTTGACGTACTTTGCCGCCAGCAAAAGCAGCAACCGGGAGAAGAAGTGAATGAGCCAGAGGCTGTGGCCAACGCACCTCCCTCACTGCCACCGCAGCTGCAGCGGCTGCACGAACTGCCAGACACTGACTTTGATGGACGATCTGTGGTCGTCCGTCAGTGTCTTCACCCATCAAACGCGATGGCTACCCCTACACCGCCCTCTGCCGAGCCACAACCTTCACCCTTGGAACAAAAAGTGGGAGAAGGGGGTGTAGACCTTCGACGGCGGCTGAAGCACCTGCTCCCATCTTTTCGTGCGCGAGAGAAGGAAGAGGCCAAGGCGGAAGCGGCGCAACGATGGGCAGCGCAATCTGCCCTGGTTGCTGCTACCATCGCGGACTTCAGCGACGATGATGATCAACCTCCGCCATCGCATCCCCTACCACCAACGGGAACGGGAACGATGACACGCAGTAGTGGCCCGATCACCATGGAGGGTCTGCTAATGGATGAGATGGAGCGAGCACCGCTACAGCGAAGCCGTGATCCTCCACCACATGCCCCCGCCCGTCGTTCGATCCAAAATGTGTGGGAGGAGATGGAGGCGGCTGCGTGCTCCGCACCTCATCCTCCCAGTCCACCGCCGCCTGCGCCAATGACAGACAGCCGTGGACGAGGAAGAGTGCGGGTGGATGAGCTCGAGCATCTAACGTGGTCATCCAACACCGCAGAAACTGGGCCAACTTCAAAGGCCCGCGCGCAGCATGTGCTCTCTCTGCGACAGCAGTGGGATGATCTTCGTCGCCACTATGAAGACGGAAGTGAAGAGGCCCCGCCGTTGCTACAACAGACCTTTCGTCATGCGGTGATGGCCCGGTCCATGTCACTCGCCTCTCTCGCGGTGCGGCCAGTGGATGGCTCCTCACGCGGTGGAGGCTGGGGAAGTGGAGGTGGCGGGCCGCCGTCCCTTCATCCTTCACAATCGGAGCCGTGGTGGTTGTGTTTGATGCCCGGCAACCTGGGAGGGTGCGTCGATGGCCCCACACGTGCGTCCATGAACCTCCACGCCCCCGCCCACGCCAAGCTGCGTCGGCAGCTTGCCGATAACCCCGTAAGCATGCGCATGCTGGAGTACCTCCGCCAATCCTACGAGCGCTGGCCCATTCAGGCCTATCCCCTGTGGTCTGTGGCGAGAACAGCATGTGGTGCCCGCGAGGTTGGCTGCGAGGACGCCAACGTACAGCTCTTTGCGGAGCCCGTAGCGACGCTGGAGGGGTGCGGCATCGACCTCCAGCTTCAAGTAGTCACCGTGGAGAGCGCCTTTTCGGTGGCACGCATCGCCGTAAACATTGTCTGGGCGAGCTCAGCCATCCGCGACGAGTTGGATTGTGAGGGTGAAGCGTGGAGCCCTGACGTGGAACACCGACGCTGGTGTTTGCTGATGCCCGAAACCGTGGTGGCTGCCGTTCCGATCCGTGTGGACCATCACGTCTATCTCTCCAAGCCATGCTTCATCTTCCCGAGGCGTCGGCTCATTCTGTCCTCCTACAACGTCACCTCTGACGCGCTGATTGACGCTCAGTGGAAGGCGTTTGAGGAAGCAGCACAAAACGGGCGGGAGAGTGAGTTGCAGGCGGAGCGACTAGCCAATCGCTCCGCCGTCATCGCCCCGTCCTATTCCTCTCTGCTGGAGCAATCAACCATCAGATCACGGATGATCTCCCACGTGCCGGAGTCCTCGCACCTGTCGCAGCGCACCCCATTCAAGGGCTACGATCCCCTGGCCGCTGGTGGAGCTCTCGCGGGTGAAGATATGGCCTCCGAGGCCACACCCGCCGTGGTGGCTGAAGGGGGGAATGACGGCATCGTGGCGCAGGATGGGGACGGGCCGTGTGAGGAGGATGCTGTTGATCCTATAGGGCATGGCTTCCCACGAGGGCCAGGCGCGGAGTGGTATCTGGCGGTTGAGGTCATCCAGGAATTATTGCACGACTCCGATGTTGCGGATCGGGATTCACATCGCCACTCATTGGAGGCACGTTTTGGTGCTGGAGCTGATCCGCAGTCTTCCCTGCAGGGAGGCGACTACTCCATTTGGTTGCCAGTGGAGGTTGATGGGGATGAAGATGGTGCATCTCACCCACCAATGCCAGGTGTTGGTGATGGTTCGGTATTGGCCCCTGGTAGGATGCTTCCACTTCAAGAAGACCTCCACCTCTGTGATTAATGGGAAGTTGCTCTCATGCTGAGCTACAAGATGCGCCACCAAACTCTGTCTCTCTGCTTGCAGGTCAAGCTCCATCTGCTTCAGACAGAATGAAAAAAAAAAACATTGTGTATGATGTAGTGGTACTTGTGTGTCTGGAACCCTGACGTGTTCTAGTGACGCATATGCGCTCTTTCCTTCGTATCTCTTCTTTCATGTCAGAAACGTAGTCATCATGTCCAATGGAGTGACGGCGAATAGCATGCGAGTGGTGGCGAAGCCTCCTGACTTGGGCTCATTCCCACTCGACCACTATCGTGAATGCAAGAATGAGATTGAGGGCTACTACCGATGTCTGAAGGCCAATGAGTACATGACACCCATGTGCCGCGATGAGGTGCGTGACTACCTCCACTGCCGCATGGATCGTGGCCTGATGAAGAAGGCAGAGGTCAGCAGCTTTGGACTTCCTGAGACGGAGTTTGTTCCCACGCGCCAACACCGCGTTGATATCAGGGAGCAGTGGCTGCGTCAGAAGATGAATCAGGTCACGGCGGTGTGGGAAGAAAACTACAAGCGTGACGACCTTAACGTGCCAGATGGCTATGAACGAGAGAAGGCCTAAGATCGATGTGTTTGGGGGGCGAGGGGCTGTTGCCAGGTTTGGTGGGCCTTCGCGGGAAGGACACCCGCACCTTAGTCGTTGCTCCACATGTCATGTCGTGCTCACATCTAGCCCAACCACTTTTTTGTGTTGAGCCTTGCTTTGGGGGACGGAGATGAAAGCTGTCTCCACACACACACACACACAACTCAGTGCTCTCTTCTTGATCTACTTCCTTCACATACACACGTTGTGGTTTTGTCTATTTCAGTCATCACTGCTTCATCGTGGCCCTAGCATCACGTGTTGCGTTGCGTAGTTCCCCACAACCATCTACACCATGGGAAAAGTAAAGAAGCAGGCGGACCATGCCATCAAAAAGATCCTCATGAAGGAGAAGAGCTTAGCCCACAAGAAGAAGCGTGAGGCAGATAGCTACCACGAGGCTCCGGAGAGCTCCGTCACGGAACAGGCACGAAAGGACTTTGCTGCCAATGAATTTAGAAAGGCTCAGGTAACCGAGGCCTCACCGATCCAGACCTCTCAGTTCCTATCCTACAACACCGCCTTGGGCCCCCCATTCCGCATCTGGCTGGACACCAACTTCATTAATTTTTCGATGCAGAACAAAATTGATATTGTGCAGGGCCTGATGGACTGCCTCCTCGCCAAGGTGATCCCATGCATCTGCGACTGCGTCTTTGCGGAGCTTGAGCGCCTGGGGAAGAAGTTCCGCATCGCACTCAAGCTAGCCCGAGACAAGCGCTTCGAGCGGCTGGTGTGTGATGGCAAGTACGCCGACGACTGTGTTGTGCGGACGGTAACTCAGCATCCCATCTACATTGTGGCAACATGTGATCAGGAACTGAAGCGGAGGCTGCGAAAGATTCCTGGTGTGCCCATCATGTACATTTCGAAGCACCGCTACACGATTGAGAGGCTGCCGGAGGCCTACGGAGCACCAGCCTAGCTTCACCTATCACGATGCACCACGAGAAAGGATGACGGTAACACGAGTAAATAACACAATGTGCTGACTCTTGACGCCCATGAAGGCTCTCCGTATCAGGGAGATCTTGCCAGTGGATCATCTTACAATTGCGAGCAAACTGATCATCCATCGTTCTTTGGTGCTCTTTTATAATTATCTTGAAGAGGGTATGAAGGGGTTCTGCTGTAGCATCATTGTCCCACCCAAGGCGATGCTGCATTCAGCATCGATTGTGACGCGGGCTGCATTTGCCTTCACCAGTGTGCAGGCAGGTCCATCACCACGTACCACAATACCTTTGGCCCCCACGGGAAGTGTGCTGCGACGCATCTGTGGTGCCTCTTCCTCCTTGAGCGTTCAGCAGTGGTCTCCACTGTGGAATCAACGCCGTTGTCGCTCCTTCCGCTTTTACATCAACCTCGATGATCCCGAAGATACCCAGCGCCATGTGCAGGAAGAGCTTGAGCGTTTGTGTGAGGAAAACCGCCAAGAAACCTCGGCATTTCTTCACAACTTGCTGAATCTTGCGATGAGTTTCCACCAGTCGGGTGACTATGTCCGAGCCCGGGAGTATGCCGAGTACACACACCAAAGGGCACTGGCACACAACTCAAGATCCTCCCTTCTCTTCTTGACCGCCACGACATGTATTCACACTGCTCGAGCTTTGGCGGATGCCTATGAAGCCCACTTGGCCGAGATGGATCGCCTGGGCGAAACCTCCTCCACCTTGACACCCTCCCCATCTGTGGTGTTTTCAGCTCAGCGCGTCATTCGCAAGCTCCGGGCGGATGCCCAGCGCTACGAAGGCATTGCCGAGCGCATTATCAATCGACCAGATATGATGTACATGCGCGGTCAGGGCGGTTCAGGGAGGAAATCGGGAAGCCGCCCAGACAACCGTCGCGCGTGGACCGAAGAAGGTCGTGATGTTGATGAAGAGTACGAATCGGCGTATGGGGCGCGGTGGCAGTCACGTCGCACCCGGTCGGAGCACGCATCGCTCACTCGTCATCACAGAGAAGCTGCT
Organism: Jaenimonas drosophilae; assembly: GCA_030849065.1. Classification (NCBI taxonomy): domain Eukaryota; phylum Euglenozoa; class Kinetoplastea; order Trypanosomatida; family Trypanosomatidae; genus Jaenimonas; species Jaenimonas drosophilae. The sequence continues at coordinate 64,240 of JASAON010001642.1, forward strand.
GGCACTGACTGGAAAGTACCCAGATGAGCTCCACGTTGTCATCACCGGGGGGGGAGGGACTCATGCCCCCCCCCCGTTCACATCCCGTTAAAGGTTGTTTGCAGCGATTGTGCCACGTCTCAATGTTACGTTCATGTGTGCCAACTCACGTACTTACTGACTCTCTCCCCCCCTCTTCTTTTTCCTTGTTCTTGATGTGAGCAACACACCCATATCCTTAATGCTTGAGCGGAGCATCCTGCGGCATGGAGCCTCTGTCGCGACGGCAACAGCCGCTGCGACTGGATCCATGCCGACCACCAAGGTGGCATCAAAGCCACGAGGCTCGCTTCTCGGCTACCCTCTGCGGGAGACCGCAGCGTACGAAATGCTCTACGGCGGCGTTCGTGTGCGAGGCCTGGTGACACCAGCTTTTCCGCTACACTTCCTGAAGAGTGAGGAACTTCCTGGGCCATCCTTGTCTCGTGAGCGACGTGACCTGGAGATTGAGATGCAACTTCCACAGAGTTTTAATGTCTACGATAACGTCAACTTGGCCGTTCAGCGGTTAGTGGGTCGCCAGCTTCCCGCCCACGCCGGGACCGAGGAAGGCCCTACAGGCCCGCCAACACAGAAACGGGATAAAAAGGCCTTTGACATGGGTTCCTTCTATAGTGTCCACCACCATGCGGAGCGACACCACAACTCATCCCTGCCCTATGCCCCAGGTGATACAAATAACGTCCTGGCCATGCGCCTCTTCCCCGTGAACGTTGGTCAGCGTCTGCGCGTGGAGTGTGTGCGTATTCGTACCGAGGACTGCATGAAGCGTCTCCAGGCACAAAAGCTGGCTGGTGCGGTGGGCCGCCGGATGCAGTTTCCTCTTCCCCTCGCCACAGAGCAGGTGCTGAAGAAGGAGGCGGAGCGCCGCACGAAGGGTGGTTTGACTAGCACTCTGTACTCTGGGGCACTGAATCCAGCAGACTGGCAGTCATTGGGAGAGAACCAGATGGAGAAAGACTGCGCGTCGTACGCGCATCTTCGTGGTGCTGCTTTCCACCCCCCATCCCACGAGCTGTCCATCTTCACACGCCCATCGGATCAAGGCATTGGTGCCGGCTCCCCACGCGGAAAGCCTGCTGCTGTGGCTGACTCACACTGGGAGCTACCTCAGCGCAGCGGCTACCGTTCTTCTGAGTGGATGCCCCTCCAGATGATCAAGCCTATTCAGCACAACTGGAGCCCTGGTATTCGCAGCAGTGGGTCACGTGGTCCGCACATGCAACTTCGACAGGAACGATTGGATCAGAAGGGTTTTGGATGGAAGAAGAAGTCCCGATCACTGTGGCAGCAGGATATCGCCACCGCTGGTTTCCGCCCTCATCGCTTTTACTAAGGCAGTGTCGGTCCAGCACCATCGTCGTTGTGGGATGTGTAGTCAATGCCAACGTGAAGATGGACTTGATCGCCGTCACTTCCCGGTACTTGGACTTTCTGGTAGTAGTGTAACCGTGTTGGCATACACACCTCAATCACTGCGTAGTACCATCTGATGCATGGCAAGTGCACGGTTGTGCCCTGCCAATGGTGTTTCTTTCTCTATCTCTCTCTCTCTCTGAATGGAAGCTTCATCCATCATGCATCTTCTCTTTGCTCTTCTATCTCCATCAACACCACATTGCCCACATCTAGAGATCCTTCCGTCGTTGGTTTACATTGCCTACCCCGTGTGTTCTTCGATATATATATATATCTGTATATCTCTGTGCCGCTGACGTTTGTTGTTGTTTTCATTGATTTCGAACAACGGAAGACCAACAGAGAAGGTAAGGACATCCTCTGCACTCGTATCGATTACGAAGGATACGATCGAGTCCAGCAACCAAAGCCAATCGCCAAAGAAATAACAGAAATACAATTCCCACGTGTAGAATCTACATTGGGACGGAACTCCACAGAGGATAGTAGCCGCCGTTTCATCTGATCTCGTCAGATCTGTGGCGCATCCTTCTATCCCTATTTGTTTCTTTTGGCTTGCTTTTTGATTGGTCCCACACATCAGCGTGGCTACACAAGCCTCATCCCACATTTTTCCCTCCCCCAACTCGCTCTATCTCTGGTGGCATTATTCTTTGGTGGTCGACTGTTTCCTCTTTGTGGTCCCGGGTACTGACTGGACAACTCTCCTCTTCAACTTCCTCCCTCCCCGAGAGCACACCTCCCGTTGCGATTCGCATACACACACGGGAACAACATTTGATTCGACTCGCTCTCCTTCCTCCCCCCCCTTCAACAACTGTTCGTCCTCCACTTGGTCGAAGTGAGACCCTGACGGAAATCCTGCGCGGCACAGCCGAATTTTTTGCTAACCCAAGCAGTCATACGCACTTTACCTCAGGCCAGAGTTGCCGCGGTAACAAAGGGAAAGAAGAGAAGAAAAACACAAAGCGTTCGACAGTGGGATTGTAGTACCTCACGCCATCCGCGTCTGCAGTCTCAAGGTCTGAATTTTGTTTGAGAAGAACAGAACAGAATTATTTACTCGATTTTTTCCACCTCACCATTAGTTGCTCTCTTACTTCCGCCTTCCTCCCGTTCTTTGTAGTAGTTGTTGTCAAAGCCCTTTTTTTTATTCCAGGAAAGAAAGAGAAGAAGAAGAAATAGAAGAAGTTGTTGTTCCTCCACCGCGCTAGTTGTGCCCTCTCATTTTCTCCTTCTTGGTCGCTCGTTCTTCCTTTCTTCTTCTTTTTATTTGCTGAGTTTGTGTGCTCCGTGATTTCCTGAAAGCGCCTTTGGCCTATTTACTCCATTTGATTTCCTTTGATTGGACAACCTCTTTGTTATTTTCCTTTTCTTTTCTTGTTTTGTTTCACTTTCGCTGTTGTTCTTTCAAACTTGCTCTTCAGTCTTTTTTTCCCTGTTGGCCACTCGTGCTTGGGCCGGGCAATACTTGACCTCTCCTCACGCGTGATTCCCTCCGCTCCAACTACCTCCTCACTTTCCTTCTTCCTGGAACCACCTTCACGGGACTTGTTCAGTTCAGCCAGACGGTGTATCGCCGCGTCGCCAGCGTCGCCCCCCCTCCCCCACAGGGCATTTGGAATTGTCATTGTGGATATCGTCGGCATGAGTAACATGAACCAACTCCACTGTGTGCCATCTGCGGCACCAGCAAATAACAGCAACATGATCTACTCACTGCAGCCAGTATCAATGGCTGCCCCCGCAATGGCAGCACCGACAGATTTGAACAAGAACACCCCCAACCCTCATATGTTACAGAACGCGCAGATGCTGGTTCCCGCTGCATCACAGGCCACGCACTTCATGACCCCTACCAATGTGCCATTGGGTCCTTTGGCACAAATTCCTACCCCTCCCAGTCCACATGTGCTTCCTGAAGCACAGCTGCATGATCCAAACGTGCTTTACCTCTACCCTCAACGTCCTGTCGGAAACCAGCTCCCTCCTCAGACACCACCGCAGCTGCATGGATCTCAGTCGCCCTTCGCCGGCACCGCTTTCCTGACACCCCACTGCCCCAGCGAAGGCATGATGGCCAACGGTACACCCATTCTCCCGTCGTGTGTGTCGATCCCCCCCTCTTTCCACGGTGGGAGCTCCTTCCCTATGCCCTCCACCTTATTGGGTCCCAGTGCGGCCATGTTGCACCACCAGCCCACCACCCCTGCTGTCTCTTCTGATGTGTACATGTACAACTTTCCTGCCGGAAACCTAAACACTCGGATGGAGTCCACCCCTCCCCAGCCCTTCTACGTCTTTGAGGGCCGTACACCCTCTACGATGGTCTCGCCCTTCACCCCTCCCGCCCTCAACCCAGTCCCTTTTGGAGCACACCAACAGCACCACCACGCCCAAGCTCGGAACTCAACCGTGAGCTCGAAGCGTGGAAGCCATGGCAACAACTCCATGGTGGGTATTAACCCATCTCGGAGCTGGACGAACCATGTCGAAGAAGGAAAGTCGTACGACCAGGATCCTGTTCCAATCGACACCACCAAGAGGCAACTCATTGTTAACTTCCTTCCTCAGCGACTCACAAACGAAGAATTCTTGTCCTTGTTCCGACCCTACGGTGAGTTGGACGAGGCAGCCAGCCACATCATTTACGACCTTCGTCATGCCAATAGTCAATCAAAGTCAACCCCACATGAAGGTGGAAGCTACGCGGAGGATGCCTCTGGTGCAGACAACAGCAGCGGCATCTGCACGAGCAGCTCCACATCCGACCCCGCGTTGCCAGGGCTTCTGAATGCTGCTTCCGTCACGCTTACGCCAAAGGCCAACCCATCGGGAATGCGAAGCAAAAGCTACGGCTTCATCTACTACAAGGATGGGGCAAGCACAGAGGCTGCCATCAAGGAGCTCAATGGCCGGGAGGTCCACAACCGACGCATCAAGGTTCGATATGCCAACCAGCAGCGCTCCGCAATGGATATGGTGCCCGAGGCACCGCCGATGGAAAGCCAGAAAGCCAGAGAGGCCGCAGCAATTGCGCAATCGAGGGAGACTACCGCCTAAACTATCCATGTGATTCTACATACTCCACATACGTCCGCCCGTTTTTCTTGGCCAATTATCCTGGCAGTGGGGGGGTTGATGTGGGAGGGGCACTATCTCCCTTCTCAAGTCCTTCACTCACGACTACTTTGATGCATGTGTATCACACCTTCTGGAAAGTGAGAGGGTGCGCAGAGGCAATTCTACTATACTCGCCAAGTTGCGAACTCACATAGGGAGCAGTGGAATTTTGGTAGATCAAACATGGAGCCGGCCACCTTTTCTCTTTTTTCCATTTTTTAGGTGCTTGTGTTTTGCTTTGCTTCGCATTATGGAGAGGATCCTGCCTTTCTCATCCCTCAAGCCTCTTCTCTCCTTAGCACCAACGCACTCACGCACACATGTTCAAACTACATAAAAACCGCCTTTTCTTTTTTGTTGTTGTTTTTCCTGCGCAATGTTATTCTATGCGGTACTTCTCTAAAGATAATAAACGTGCGCAAGTTGGGTTCGTTCCCTTGATGCCAATCATGTCTCTCTCCTTCCCCGTGAAATTCGGCTGCCCCCTGTGTTTGGCTGTTCAAACAGGGGGAAGTGGGGGAGATCGGGTCTGGGGACGAAGTTCAGCGCAGCATATTAACCAGTAATAAATTGGAAGCTTCCCTTCCAAGTCCTGCATCGTTGTTCGTGGAACGGGGGCCGCCTTGGAGGATGCACAAGCATTTTTGTTGATTTTGTGATGACGGATGCCGACAACCTGCAACCTACGGGAAGAAGGAACTGATTGCGTTGCGGGGACTCACTCGGCGCCACAACATCATGGGCTACCTTGGCCTTTGCTGTGTGTGGTTGGTCAAGTGTTCTTGTATGTGTCGCTCGCGTCCCCATGCCTCCCGTGTACTCTTCCCTCTCTTCGTCTTTTTTGTTGGTTGATTTTGATGTCCTTCTCTTTGTCGCGTGATGTGAGAGGGGATTATCTTTATGGTGCGCTGATGAACACGCGTGTCTTTGTGTGAGGCATATTTCTTCTTTTTCCCATTCCCACAATGCATGTATCTACACAGATGTTTTGGGGGTTGTGGCTACTGCACCAGGTGTGGGTGTGATTCAAAAGAAGAGTTGTTTGATTGTTTTCCGTTGTACTTTCCTTCTTTGAGAATGCTTGTTACTTCGTTTCCCTTTGTGCTGCGTTGCAGCCATCGGAAACACACGATTAGAGGGTCTTTATTTGCTTTCTTTTTTCTTTCATTTTCTTCTTTTCGGCCGCCTTCGCACCTCTTTTTTTTTCTTTTTTTTTCCTTGTTACTTCCTCTTCCTTTTCTTTGTATTCAACGTCGGTTCACGCTAGGTAGCCGTGCCCCTTTCCCCTCCTTTCCACATTTTCGCTACAATTTGGACAAATATCTGTGAACAAAAAGTGACTTCGATGCGGGCTGTATCTGACCGAGCACCCTGTTTGCATTCTCTCCCTTCAACCTCCCTTGGCAACTAACGTGATACAGAGATGCGGCTCACAACTACTTTGCCTCCACATCGAACTGAATGTTATCAAGTAGAAGAAAAAAAAAGCTGCATCGGCTGAAGCTGAGCATCTGCAGCTGCCTGAAACAGGTATCATGCCGAAATACATTCAACCTCAAATTACTTGATCTGGTGTGAGTTGGTGAGCCGTTGCACTACACCTTCTTTCGAAATGGAGGGAGGATGTATAACCGAGTTTGTTGTCCTTTGTTTTTATTTTGCTCGCAGAAACCACCAAAGATTGCGCATCGACGCTTTTTTTTCTCTTCTACGTCCACTACCTACTGATATTGCTGCCCTCCTCCATATTATGTCAAACGGTATGGTCTTTGTATTGTTGTCCTAGGGCACCTCTAGGGCAGGCTGCTTCAAAAGAAAAAAAGGAAAAGTAACTCAAACACAACTCTCTGATTTCTCTCACGGGCAAGGCACTGCACTTTTACCGGGAACGAGCACCATTGTGCTTGCCACGTGGACTATCTTCATCTCACCTCGCCGTGATGACAGACCCTCTAGCTTCCCTTGTGCATCCAATGTACTTGCTCTTGCTTCACCATCTTTCTTTCCCTCTCTTACCCCCATCTTTTCGAAGCTCCTGTCTTTTTGTTGGTGATCGTGGCCGATTTTCTTTCTTTCCCTTGATTGATTTTTTCTATTGATTGATTTCTCGAATGTGACCTGATAACATTTCTTGAGTTGAGATGAAAACGATGGGTCGGTATGTGCTGCACCGCGGGAAGTGCAGCTTCACAAAAAACCTTCCTCATCCACGTTGAGCAGGGTATAACTTTCTCCCCTGACCCCATCCGACAGTGGGAAATAGCACCAGTGGAAAAGTGTTCTCAGTGCGGCACTTTTGTTTCATGATGAACGTGGGTTGCTCTGTGGGGCCCTTCCCCTTATTGGATACTTCTCCACTCCACTGCGGTGTCGAATAGGTGGGCCATCAGCCTCAACCTCTTGCTTCCTAATTGACCTCCCTATCTTTCTATGCGGCCCAGATGAACTCTTTTTTTGTTGCGGTGCTTTCATGTATATCTTTACTTCCCGCTGCTGTGGACTACGTTGTTATTTACTTCAATGAATTGTATTTTTCATACTTTGCTGCGTTATGACTTTGTTGTTTCTTCCTTTGTTTTGCTTTCCCCATTTTTTTCGGTGTTTGGACAGCAACGACGGGCCTTGATGCGGTCGCTGCTCTTCTCGTACCGCGTGTGGCCAACAGTCGTTAACGACGGGGCCTGTCCTGGGATGGTAGTTCGTCGTCAGACTAACCTTCCCATTTGTACCCCACTGCAAGAAGCGGTGGGGGGTGGTCCGCCTTGGTTTTTCTTCTCCCCCTCATGCCCATCCACGATGATGGTGTCCGGAAGAACTCTTTTGGATTTCTCAATCCGATGGACCAACTAAACCACAAGGACAGCGCATGGTTTTTTGGGGTACCATATGCGCAGATGATCACATCTGATTTTTTTTTGGTTTTGGGCTTTTTTCGTTGTTGTACTTGTCGTGTGTTCAGGATTCATTAACCGTTTCTTGGGTAATGCTCGAAAGCCCACGTCTTTCTCCCATCCCTCCTACAGGCAGCTGCATTCATCAGCGCCACAGCAATTGGTCGCTGGCCAATGTGCGCAAACCAGAAGCGGAGCGGTTATCTCCCACAGGGGGAGGGGAGAGACATACGGCCAGGAGCGCCGCCCCCCAAATCCTCACGCACAGATGCAGTACGGACGAACCTGCATCACTGCACTTACGGATGGCCCACAAAACCTAGCCTCAAGACAGTGGCCGAGTAGAGATTATTGTGGTTCTCTTATTGAGCGGGCAAAAAAAAAACTGGATGGAGGCCACAATGAGGCGAATCCGCAGCCGAAAAACCAGCATTTGTGAGCATTTCCGTGTGTTCCCTGATGTTACGCACATCGAAATGTCTTTGTGTGTCTGTCGTTGCTGCTCTCACGCCATCAACAGCAGTTTGCGACACACGACACACACGGACTCTACAGAAAAAGAAAATGGGAACGGGTTTTTCAGTGCTTCCGCCGCTGGGGCTTGACAGCGCATACTATACACGCGTGGCCACTTTCCTCCTTTATTCCTCCGGCAAACAGCTGTATCCATACACGATGATTACCTCCTTTTGTTTTGTATTTGTACTTCTAATTTTCTGGCCTTCTCCGATGTCGTGTTTGATGACCCCTTATGAAAAGTCGCTGAACCCTGACACGTCATCATGTGCTAGGGTATGCACACTCTGAGCTATCTGGCATGCCCATTGCTCGCGCACTGCTTTGTGTTTGTTTCTGTGTTCCTTCGCAGATGTGCTACTTTGCCTTCGTGCCACCCTGAACACTGCAATGATGATTTCGAGGTGGGATGTGCTCACCTCATGCGGTCACCCGGTATGAACACTTCGGCTTTTCCTGTCCGTCATTTCAGCCAGCCACACCACAGCTACATTGTCCACACAGTCTTTCCCCCGCAGTTCATTTTTTCTGAGCAATCACTTGTTCACTCTCATGTGTAACTGCGTTTGATATGTGTAACTGCGGTCATCCATTCATTCTTTTGTGGATGTGGCTCATTATGAGCGCGGTTGGTGGCATCAAGACACATCTCGAGACGTATTCTAGGGAGGGGGGGTGAATGAGCATCGAACAGGTCGCTGACGACCACTGTTCGCCACCTTTGTGGCGGACCAAACGTGCTCATGCTCCCATGTTTCAGTGATTTAAGTACCCCCTCTCCCTTTTTCGTCCTCTCTCTTCATCCCTTTTACCTCTCTCTCTCTCACTCCCGGAACTGGTAACCCATAATAACGACGAGTCGCCAAACTGCATTTCCATGCAGCGACGATTCTTGGGGTGCGACGGCACCACAGTGACGGGAGCTTTTGTGTTGCAGCGTATGCTCATCCATCCTACTTTCCTTGGTGCCTCTACTACTTCCCTTATGCGGGCATCTCTCAAATCACCGTGTATACCTCATTCACAACCCCGATTCACAAACAACGACGTTTTTATCACGTGTTTGAGGTGGTGTTCACCCGACGGGAGTAACGTCCACCCTTTACCCTTCCCCCGCCTTCAGGCAGACATTTCTTTCATGTCCGTTGTTATTTTACCCGCTCATTGTTCACCGAATGTCTTTTTTTGTAATCGGAAGAAATTGGCTTAACATGTTGGTTCGTTTGCTTCTTTCTGATTCTCTCCTTTAGTTTCAGTCGTCCCCACACGCATGATTGTTTTTCCCCCCTTCGCTCACCACAGTTTTATTTTTCGTTGTTGTTTTGATTTTTCATGCTGTAGAGGCGAAGCCGGAAACAAGTACGAAGAGCACTTATGAGCTAGGCTACATATTTCTTCTGTGAGTGTTTCCGAATGCCTAATTTTCATCTTGGCTTGTTTTCCCGTGGCCAAGTGTCCATGCAGTTGGTGAGATGATTCACTGCTGACGTAGTTGGACAAGAATTTTGGCATGAAGGAGTACCCTTTCGCAGTACCATCATCAACATTGGAGGCTTAAGAAACTGTGAACAAAAAAGCGAGCGCCTGTGGTGGGCCTTCCCCTCCTCACACACGGGCCACTGTGAATTCGTTGTTGGTTCTCATTCGCCGTTGTGTCGAATCGCAGATTCTCGCCAATGACACGTCACTAAAGATGCACCATATCGATGCCATGAGTGCGCGTACATATATACTTGTGTGTTTGTGTGTTGACGATCATCAATTTCCCCCGTTTATGCAAATCCAATTGGCGTCATGACCTCTGTCGATTCAACATTAGACCAACGGTCTTTCGATTCGCTCACGGATGATTGATGACGGTTGTTCACATCACGCATATATCACAACTCGATTAGGGAGTCGAATAGCAGACCTACGTGGATGTCCACGCGGGCACTACGGTTTGTGTGCTCTTTTCGTCCTCCTGCATCGTGATTGCTCAGCAATGGCCCGCTATTGGTGGATTCCCGTCGTCTTTCGTTCATTTACCTCTCTCTCTCCCTTCAAACACTTCCCTTTCTGTTAACCACGGAAGCACTGTATCAGCAAAGTACGTCGTACTCATCTGTGGCTGATACCTGTGCTTTTGTTTGGTTTTCTTTTACTTTATTTTGTGCGAAAAAAAAAGCGTGACTGGGCTGGAGGTGAACGACAAAAGGATGAACACATGTCATGCACGTGCCAGCGTCGTATCAAAGCCATGTATGTATATACGTTTATACTTTCTTTTTTTTTCCTTTGGTGTGAACACAACATGACATGGATGACTCAACTGGCGGCATTGACGAATGTTGAAAAGCTTCATCCTGGATGATTTTTTTTCTTTACCTTTGCTCATATGATATGATCATTATGGCTGGTGTACACAACAAGAGTGCGTTTTGTGTTTATCTCTAGCCAAACTCCTCCTCTCTCTTCCTGCCAATCTCTTCTTGGTTGATAGCCTCCCTCAAAATAGGTGGATGCTAAGCGAAGGCATCTCTTCACTATAGAGCTCCTAATACGTTTCACAATTTCCACCACGCACTCCTGCAACACTGTCTAAGTGTACAAGACACTGAATCACAACGACTGACGAAGGGCGCCGACCCAACACCCTTCTATGTGTGATGGGGATGATGCACGAATCAGCAGGACCATTGATGAGAGCCTTCATGTTGCTGAAACCTTGTGTTCACGACGCCGTCCACTAAAGGCCTTCCTCGTCCTCACCTCTTCTCTTGCGCGGTGCCACGGAGGCCTCCTTGGCTGTGCCAAGGTGGGTAACCCCAACGGAGGCTGGGCATCCATCAGCTCCGGGTTGGTTCTTCCCGTTACACTTCGCCAGGAGGAGTGTCTGCTGCGTGTTCGAGCCGCCGAGTGCCTTCTTCTCAATGATCCTGCAGTGCTCTGCACTGCTTCACAACCTCGGCCCTCCAACGGGCCGCACTTACAGCGACTCAGCCGTTCAGCCATCAAGCAGCGATGGGAGCTCGCCCTCACGGTTTTGGCGCCATGCTTTCCAGCTGGAAGTGGTGGCGGTAGGGCAAGTGCTGGGGTATGGAGCGATGCGATGGGGGACCTGAGCGGTGCCAGCAACGTCTCGGCGTTGAATCTACGACCAGCCATTTTTCACGTGTCAGCCGTTGCGGCTGTGGTGTGGCCTCGGCATGCCTTTCACATTCTTTCATCAAGCACCCCGATGGATTTTGGCCCATCGAACGAAGTGCGTCGCATTCCTCTAGCGGTGGCCATCAAGGCACATGTTCTGTTGGCATCTATTCATCGACTGAAGCACAAACATCGACGTGCCCTGGATAAGTTACTCGACGCACAACGTCTTGTTGCAGAGGTGTTTGGAGGTGGTCCGGGGAGTGATGCGATTCAGATATCTGTTCGTCAGCTGGTGCGGGAGCTTCAGCTGAGGCACTTTCCTTCTTCTTCACCTTCAGCATCTCATGCAGAAGAGCTTCGGAGTTTCTGGGAGCAACTTCATGCCCATCTTCATGACCTCATCTTGATGGAGAAGCAGCGCTGCGAGCTGCTCCTTCGCGTTGAGCTTTGTAGCACGTACTATGGCATGGCGATGTCCAGCACAACATGGATGGATAGTCACAAAGTTCGTCGTCTTGGGGTTGCTGGGGGCCCATCAACTTCCGCATCTGCGTATGATGCACAGCGCATACACAAGGAGCTCCTTCACTGTGTAAGTGAGCTCTACACATTGTCTTCCATTAGGTTTGATGACAAGCCAATGAAGGGAGACGGCATAGACACACTCAGAACAGTGGTTCATCCCTCACTGCTTATTTATTGCCTACCAGTGCCACCAACAAAAGACGGGGCTTCCATTCATCCGCTGCAGATACTGAGCACCGAGGTGATGCTGGAGGTTCTCCGTCACTACCACTGCATTGCCATCTTGATGCATCTCAACTGCTCTACACACAGCATGATGAGTCTGCGAGCATCAGTACCACCGCGTGAAGGACAGCCATTGAATCCTACTGCCACGTACTGCGGTTTGCTGAAGGAGCTTCATGAATGTATCTCCGATGGCCTAGGAGGCAACCAGACCTCACCAGGAAAGAGCGCCGCTCTTCTGGATAGACTGTGTATAGAGGCCTTCCAGTCTCCGGGTCACAGCATGGCTGGCACTTCGCCGCACGAGCATCAGATTCGGGACGAATTCTCTGACTGCACCCGTAGTCTCAAGCGTCCTCGCCAGGAGGGGGATTGCGTGGATGCTTCTTCCGCACGCTTGAGTCCAGTTGTTTGTCGCATCATACATCTCTACTTGGATCTTCTTCATCAACAACGTGGACTGACTCCGTGCAGCCAATCCTCATCCTTTGGCAGCGGATCAGTAAAAGAGGAAGTCTCTGAAGTACCAAAGACGTTGAGCCCGTTGCCAGTGGCATCACAACTGCTTCGTTCAGTGGATGCTGCCATGGTAGCCTTGGGTGACGAATTCGATCGTCGAACGCAACGAGATGAACTGTGCCCTCGCTCAGCAGCTCTTTGCGCCACGGCACCGTCACAAATGAAGTTTTTGGTTCAAATCAAAGCCTCGTCCCTCGTCTCCATGGCTGCTCTGGCGCTCACCCAACTACGAGTGGGTGAGGCCATCGACTACGTCAAGGAGCTCCAAAAGTGTCTTCGCCTCTTCCATCGCCACACGGAATTCTTGGTCCCTGATTTTCACATGATCACCGCATGTGTGGGGATGTACACGCACTTCCGCGATCTACCGGAATGCAGCAGCCACACCACGAGCAGCACCAAGACTTCTTCCACTGATGGATTGGGAAAACAACACCAGGCAAGCATGGTTCTCACGGATGACATGCGAAGTGAGCTCAGTGTGGACGTGGGAATTCCTTTTCTGCATCTTGAAGCTGCAGCTGCGTGGACTCGTTCTGGCCTGCTCGTTCCTGCATGGAAAGTGACTCTCATTCGACTACTGCAGACGCTTGCGGTTCATCAGGTTGCCAGTGGAGGTGGCTGTGTAGCATCCTTCATGCCACGGAGTACAGCCACGGAGAGCGCTGAATGCTCCTCCGGAGCTCTTCATTTTCGTCCTCTTTCCACCGCCGCGCAGGTCCGATGCTCAACCGCGCTGCCTGTTATGCTCCATTCGCTTGAAGCACGTTGTGGAGGGGAGATTTCCCCTGGGCTGCCTGGGTGGACTCCGGTGATGCAAGCAGTACTTCACCTGCTGCGTGGGATGAAGGCTCTCAGCGAGGACCGTGATGAACCTACCTCCATGCGCTGTCTGAGATCATCTGCTTACATGGCAAAGCGCCAGTTGGCCATGCTCCATCCCTTCGTAAGCGACGCCCTGCATCTTTTGGCAACAGCAAGTGGGCAATTCAACGGTCATGCCTCTGTCGGAGATGAATCGTCATCCACTCCTACCGCACTGGCAGTAGCACGGCAGGTGGCTCAACGCTCGGCGAACGATACGGCCATCTTCCATGTGGAGGCGCAGGAAGAGGAGGAAGAGCTGCTGCAACCTCGGGCATCCACCCCCAAGCGAGCTGCGGAAGGTGGATGCGCCTCCGCTCACGGCATGTGGGAGGAGGAGATGCAGCAGTTATGTTCTCAAGGAAGTGCCACAAAGGATCTGATCCAGGTACTCCAGTTTCTGCCTGGATCGGCAGACTACCCATCGAGGTGTGATGACGTCTAGGGGCATCCTTATTAGATGTGTTCCCGCCCTCCTATGTTGTTTTGTTTTCCACAGACTTGAGACCTCATTGAGAGCCTCTCACTTAAACTGCTTCTGGCACGATTTTACTTGTGCTTCTCATGACTCGCCGCGTCAGCTTCAAACATGCATCACATGGCTCACGCATCCATTGTCTTCTCTCTGAATGCGTACCTTGGGCTCACCACTACAGCTTCCTTTGATTAGGCCGCGCACTTAGGCGCCCACATTACTTGATTCACGGCTGCACGAAACATGTTTGAGAGCAACCTCCTCTCACAAATCAACACACGCTCTCCTCTTCCCACTTTTGTGGAGGTGGAGGTGGTTCAAAGCATCAACAGCTCCTTGCAAAGGCTATTCCAGTTTGCACATGCAGCCTTGGCTGAGAAGAGTGACCTCGCTGCACGCCTGCAGCCATGGACAGACGAACTCTTCTACGTTGGTGTCGCTGTGATTGAACGCATGTTGGTCTTCAACGCTGACACGACGGTGGCGGAGCTGCTGTTTGAACTTCGCCGTGGACGCCTGTCGGGCCCATGCGCAATGCCTCCACGCCACGCCAAGCCCTTCCGTGGGGAGCACCTGCGCTTTCTTCTCTTTGGCCCCGCACCGGCCCCATCCCCGGAGCTCCAGTCCATGGGCCTGGTGAACTCCCCCAGTGTTAGTCACAGCCAAGCAGGGCTCGCTAAGGAGATGGCGCAGCTGGCATCGCCCATTGACAACACGCCAGAGATTGTGGGTCTTCACGATGCTACGGCCACCCCGTCCATGGATGTGGCAGATAGTCCAGGTGGGGCAGATATGCATGTGGAGGAGCTGTACTCCTCGACGCATGCGTCCTACGGCCACCTTCGCCTCCAGCCCCTCAGCCATCATCAGCAAATCATTTCGTTGCTGCTCCTGACGCTCAAGCCTTACCTTGAGAAGAAAGCCTCGGAGTGGTACCTTCGTGAGACGGACCCCTCACCAGATGCGGTGGCAATTCGTCAATCGTACGCCCGACGATATCCCTCCAGAGCGGAGCTGATCCGCCTCCTTGTACGCTTTGTCTATCCAGCCTATCACGTCATCTCTGAAAGTGCCAACTTCTTGTTCAAGTTCCTCTTCTTGCTGGAGCTCACACCCTTCTACTCCCCGTGGCACCGCATATTTGGCATCGTTGTACGCCGCAGCACCATGAAGGATTCGATGCTCGTCTCCAGTGGACCCGCACGACGGGCATGTCTCTTGGCACGCATGATCGTCCTTCTCATTGTGGTTGGCTTCCGCCTGCTTGACTTCACACGAGGTAGCAGTAGCAGCAGCGGTAGCTCACCGCAGGCCATGGGCATCAATGAGGATCTCCCCATCCCCCCGCCCCCGGTGTGGGGCGTGGATGCGCCACTTCCCATCGCAGAGGGGTCACTGCCGGATAAGGGATGCTGCCCCATTTGCCGGCAGCGCGTTCAGAATGCATCGGTGTGCACTTCATCAGGTGTGGTGTGTTGCTACCCCTGCCTCCAGGCATACCTCAGGGAGCATCAGTCCTGCCCTGTCACTGGAAAGTCTGCCAGCCTGGAGAACATCCGACGCGTGTATGAATGCTAATGGAGGTTTCGAGCCACTACTTCTATCGTTATTCACCCCACTTCATACGTTCGTCACGCCTCTTTCCCTGATGACCACGCCCACTACCGCTCAGCAACCGAATCAAGGAGGAGCGCAGTAGCACATCAAAAGAGAAGCAACGAGTGAACCAACGTAAGTCACACTCCATTCATCAGCAACCCTCATTCTGCATACATGCCTCTAATGTTTGAATTACTGCCACAACACAACTCCCTTTTTTTTTTTGGCTCGTACTGTCGTTCGATCTTGTTTTGTGTTGTAGTTGTATTGGTTGAGATACACAAAACTGTAGTGAAGTGATGGGCGGAATCAAGGGTGGAGTTGGGAGTTTCCTCCTCCGTCGTACCGCAGCAAAGTCGATTCGTCAACGCTACCAAACAGGTCCGCAGTTCAACAAGCGGAAGAACTTCAGCTTTCCCAAAGGACATCATCAACTGCACCGTCGTGTTGCGCCTGGAATTCAGAATGGATCACCCACGCACCAGCTGGAGTACCAACGCTACTCCCACCTTCCTGGAGATGTGCGTTGCCGTCCAGCTCAGGATTTCACGTACTCTCATCGAGCAGACAAAGCACTCTACGCATGGGCTCCGCAAGGGAAGCTGAAGCTCTACCAGATTGGAGGAAAACGGGAAACCTTCGTATGTTATCGCTGTGGTTATCCAGTCCGTAGTGCCCTTGTTGCCATCAAGGAAGACAACTGGGATTTCCGCATGTGCTATAATTGCTACGTTGCTACCCGGGCTAATGGTATGGAGAACTCGACGTGAGCTTCCCTTTCGTTCTGCCTCCTCCTTCTTCACAGAGCCTCAGAAGTACCGCCGTTTGTTGAATGCTGGACAAATTCCGCTGAAAGTCGTCACTAAAGTATCCTGTTTTCTGTCACTGGCTGCGAGAGAAGCATCTGGTATGTTTCGTTGTTGTTGTTTTTCAGTGAGACTGTCATGCGGCTCCCTTCCTCTACCCTTATTCACTACAGCCCTCTCTTTAGCTCTAGAGCAGTTCAAAGATGAGCCACTATGACAGCTACGGAACGGATCCCACTGCATACGCCGCACAACAACAGCAACCTCAGGTGGTAGATCCTCGTCCCCCAGGAATTAGCGAGAAGCAGGACACCATTATTCAGCACGTGGCAGAGTATGTGGTGCATTCCTGTGATAGTGCCCGATATCAACATAAGCTGCGCAATCGGACCAAGTTCAATAGCTACTTTTCCTTCCTCGACCCTTCACACAACTATCACAACTACTACGAATACTTGTTGAAGTCCTACGCTTACTGGAAGGAGCAAGCAATGGCAGCGGCACAAGTCGGAGCAATGTCTGTGGCGACGGAAGATCCGTCGAGGACAGCAGCAACAGCTCAATCCTACTATGCTAACTATGATGATTACTACCAGGATAGCGGTGTGCTGCAGCAGCCATCAGCATCAACGCAAGCTGAGCCACTCGTGAATCATCCCGTGGCTGAGGCTGGGTGGAGTGGTGAGAACCATGCCGCTGTGGTGGATGAGGATGACGAGGAGGAGCAGTACGAGCTTGTGATGGAGAATGGGGTGCAACGCTTGGTACCGCGACGTCATTGAGCTCTCTGTGATCGAATAAGGACAGACCATTTCTTCTGCAACTGATTGCATGCTTTCTGCACCATCTCCGCTACCCCATTCTAGTAAGAAGAGCTATATATACTTCATCTCCATCCTCCTTCGTCATTATCTCGTCAGTATTTGTGTTGAGCTTTGACTACTAGATTCTAGCGCCACACCACGTTCTTCTATAGTTGCTGCAATCACAACTATCCCCGTGCCTAACACATTGAGCGAACATCTCATCACCAACTGCAACTCATACCAACATGTGCCTCTGCTGTGCTTCTGTTCCTCAGTCGGAGATTGGCATCAAGGAAACATGCGGTAAGTTTTCCGGTCTCGCCACTCCAGGTCTGAACTGTGTGGCTCCATGGACAAGCATCGTCGCTACGCTCTCACTCCGTCTCCGTGAGCATGAGTGCTTCCTCGAATCCAAGACCAAGGACAACGTCTTCGTCCGCATTGCTCTTACAGTGCAGTACCAAACCATGCCAACCAAGGTTCAGGAGGCCTACTACAAGGTGAGCAACCCCGTTCAGGTGATGGACAACTACGTGCTCAACTCCATTCGCGCAAAGATCCCACTATACAAACTGGAGGCGCTATACATTGAGCGAGGCACCATTTCCCAGCAGCTGAAGGAGGAAGTGGATGGAATCATGGAGAGCTACGGCGTGGAGATTGTTTCTGCTCTCATCTCCGACATCAACCCCGGAGAAGAAATCACTTCTGCCATGAACGAAATTCAGCGTTTGCAGCGTTTGCGTGTTGCTTCTGTGGATGAGGCTGAAACGAAGAAGCTCCGCCGAGTGCGTGCCGCCGAGGCCTCGTGTGAAGCGCGGCGACTGGCAGGTGAGGGTCTAGCGGAACAACGAAAGGCCATTGTAGCAGGTCTCATGCAATCCATTGAGGATGTTCGCTCCGAGGTTCCCAGCCTTACTAGTGATGATGCCACCAACATGCTCCTGATGAACCAATACTTCGACACGATGCAGGAGATTGCAAAGTGCAGTAAGTCATCCATGATCATGATGGAAACCAGCGGCGGTCTGGAAAAGGTGGCGAGTCAGCTGAACACGGGTATCATGCAGATGATGAGAAAGTAAGAAGGAACAACGCAGCTGAGGTGCCCCCCCCTCCTCCCATCGCATCAATACGACGTCTGGTGTTCTTTTTTCAAAAACGAATGGGTCAGCTGGGGGATCACAACACAATTTCTTGGCTGATTGGTTGGATCAACCACCATTTCACTGCCGTTGCATCTATCCACCCCTCGTTCCCACCTCATCTGGGAAGCCACACGATTGGCGTACCACCGGTTGCTTTTACTTCCTTGTTTTTTTGCTGTGTTGTCTGTGATGCGTTTGTTTTCTTCTTTTGAGCGCCATTTTCCGTCCGTTATGCCCTTCGTGAGGAATGGCTACGGCAGAGGGACCTTTCCATGTGGCAGGGATGCCTACCACGGGCAAAACTGCACCTCCTTCTCCCAATTCAGCGGTGTGATTCATACACAGTCCATTCACTATCTAGCAACTTTTTTGGCAAACAAACCGTGTGAGAAAGAGTATGTGTGGTGTTGGAAGTGCTACTCGAACCCATCTTCCTTCTATGTCTACGGGGGGTCTTCGGGACGTACAAGGATTTCGTGTTTTGATGTGGGTTGAAGGAAGCAAGCATGGACTTGTGCACCACTGCCATACGCATAGCGACAACAATGCGAGTGATTGTTCTGCCTCCCTCCGCCCTTAAATTTCTGTTGATCTGCCGCTTTAGTGTTTTCACTCATCTCGCTTGATCTCTCTCTCTCTCTTCTCTATATTCGTGATTATTCCAGCATCTACATCACTTTCTAGATGGATCGAAGACCGGAGTACTGTTGCTGCTGTGTGTGTATTCCGTCTGCCACGGTCGGCATCCTGGAAAACTTAGGTGCTTTTAACGGTATTCTAAAGCCTGGATGTACATGCCTGCCAAGAGGAGAGGTCAGAGCACTGGTGCCTCTCTCCATTCAAACTGTTACCGCTCGTGTGGAGACCAAAACCCGCGACAACGCTGTCATCAGGCTTCAGCTGCAGATTCTCTACAAGGTCATTGAGGGTATGGAGGCAGAGGCATATTACCGGTTCACTGATCCAGCAGATCAAATCACCAGCTACACCGCGAGTATCGTCCGTGGGGAGGTCCCCAAGTACACCCTGGATGAGGTCTTCCAAATGTCCCAGCACATCACACAAACGGTGAAGGTTGAACTATCAGCATTGTTACGTGAGTATGGCTTCGAGGTGGAGTCCACGCTTCTCACGCAGATTGAACCAAGTGTTGATGTGAGAAAGGCCATCTCTCAGACGATGGTGAATTACTACGCTCGCATTGCGGCCGAGCATGAGGCCGAGATCAAGAAGATGATCGCTGTGAAGGACGCGGAGGCCGATTATGAAGAAAAGCGTTTATCAGGAGTGGGATTTGCAGCAGAGCGGCAGGCCATCATGCATGGTCTTCAAAGCAGCATTGAGGACTTTATTTGTGCGGTTCCTAACATGACCACGCACGACGTTCTCATTCTGTTGCTCCTCAATCAGTACTTCGATGGCATGAAAGCCAGCATATCTCCACATTCGAGCTCACTCCTTCTACTCCCCGCAGGTATGGCCAGGTCGCCAGGTGTCCTCATGGGTAGCGCAGTTGCTTCTCGGTCACAGCATCTGCCTGTTGTGGACGAACAAATAACTGCCGTGGACGAGCCCATCTCCATGGATACTCTTGCTATATCGCCGACACGTATTCGGCGTAGAGACGTGGGGACTTTGCGACGGATTCTGCGTGAAAACCCAACAATGAACCCTGTGGATGCCGTGAATGCCTTCATTGCGGGCCAAACGATGGAGTGATGGGAACCTGAAGGATTGATTCTGAACATTACCAGACTGAGTCTCCAGCTCTACTCCACATCTGCATAATGTGCCTGTGCATTCGCTTTTTTTATATGCGGCCAATGTCTTAATCTTGTCGAAGCGATATCATGGATCTGAAGTGGAGCATAGTAGAGAAGAGACTCTGTTGCATGATTGGTTTGATCGTTTTTTTTATTGTTTGTGTTGTTTGTTGGATTTCTCTCCTCTGAGAAGCTCAATTTGTCGTTGGCAGTCACCCCCGTTGTAACCGAGAATGTCGGTTCGTCTTGCTTTGTCTTCAACGCCAGACTTTCAGTCCATCTTTCTTTGCCAGCATGACATCAACCAACCCTCTGCAACTCCCACTTTGTGCGTATCATTATCCTTCCCCTGACCATTATTTACTTCTGAGTAGGTTTTCCTTTAGCGTCACTATCCGCACCACATCACCGTAGCACAGCCTTGGCAGCTCTCTCTCACACACACACACCATGTCGTCCTGCTGCTGCTGCTACTGCGTGTCATCCTACACGATTGGCATCGTGGAGAGTTGTGGCAAGTTCAGCCACACTGCTGATGCCGGGTGTAGCTGCATGTGCCCCTGCGTCCACGCCCTTCGCGGTGTGGTGCCTCTGTCCCTTCAAATTGCCATTGTCCCGGTAGATACCAAAACCAAGGACAACGCCGTTGTTCGAGTGGAGACGCGCATCCACTACAAGGTCATTGCTGATAAGGCAACGGAGGCCTTCTACAAGTTCAGCAACCCATCTGAGCAAATTGGTAGCTTCGCCTCCAGCATCGTACGAGGTGAGGTACCAAAGTATACACTGGATGAGCTTTTTCTCATGTCGGACCAAATCAAACGCGTGGTGGAAGAAGAGCTCATGGACCGTCTCAGGGATTATGGTTTTGAGCTGGAATCAACACTCATCACACGCATCGATCCGAGCCTCGACGTCAAGAGGGCCATCTCCCAAACCCAGGTGAATGCCTATCGTCGCGTTGCCGCCGAACATGAGGCGGAGCTCAACAAGATCATCACGGTGAAGGCAGCAGAGGCTGATTTCGAGGAAAAGAGGCTCTCCGGTTGTGGTCTTGCCGAGGAGCGCAAGGCCATCATGAAGGGACTCCATAGCAGCATCGAAGAATTTGTGAAGGCTGTCCCTACCATGAACGCTCGAAATGTGATGAATCTTTTGCTGCTCAATCAGTACTTTGATGCGATGAAAGACATTGGTGCTCAAAGCAAAAACGACGTCATCATGATTCCAGGAGGGTCTGGGGGCGTGATGCAGGATGTGTTGGTGGGCAACTTGACTGCTGGAAAGAGAATGCATTAGATGATGGTGCGGCATTTCACACGAATCACAGCACACATGGCACCACAAGGCCACGGCAACAGTTACTGTCCTCACGGTCCATTTATCTGCGACTCCATGCCCAGACTATACCATCAATGTCTGGGACCTTTCCCCTCTCAACCAAAAAGCGCCATCATCAACGCATCTCTCCCTGCATCCCTCCCGGTATCCTGACAAAACGTCATCTGGAATCTGTGAAGGAAAAGAGATGATTCACTCCCCATCTTCCCCACCTCCCATATACGTTAAAAATCCTAGCAGTGGATCTGGAGAGCGGCGCGCTGCGCTCGCCTTATAGAGCTCCAGTTTTTTGGCACGCATGTGAAGAATTGTCGCGTTAGGAAAAAGCTCACGCCAGCACTTTCCTGTACTCAATCCGTACGCGCGTCATGGATCACACGCGCATACTGGTTGTTGCTCTATCTATGATGTGGTCTAATTGCTGTTTTTTTTTCCTTGCTGAACGAGGCACACTCTGCCTGGTTTCGTCGTGATTTATCTTCTTTGTTTGCTTTGCACTTGACTCTTGCAACACGACGATTATGATGCACCGGGGCTGTAGGGTGTGTCCTATATCACTTTCCCCACTACCATTTTGAAGCAGGCAATGCGAGTACTCCACACAAATGTGCCAGCACCATGAGGGATATCTAACACCCTCGTTGGCTCCATCATGCCATGACTCTACACTAGGTATTCCATCACACGCTTCTTCTCTTCCTTGTGACGTCTTCTTGCCTGACAACTAGATTTGCCGTCTTGTTTTTCTCCAAACAAGTACAACAGACCGCAACGTTATCGCAGCCCACGTAGTGTGTGACATTCAGCAGCCAAGGTACTTCCTCCTTATTATTGAGCATCTACCACCATTTGTTCCACGTGGTTCATTCCGCACAATGGACGGCTCCCACTCGTCACAACGGGGTGACGCCCAGCAGGAGCACGAGCGGGAAACCGCCGAGCCATTTGATGTTGCCATTCCGCTCGAGATGGAGCATCCCGAGGAGAAGGAGGGAAAGCAGATACCCGAAGTGCCCATGGAGAGCTTCTGTGAAAATGACGTTCCCCAATCCTTCTTTGACAGGGCCAATATTATGTTGGCCATCGTACCCGCGGTGTGCGGGTTGTTCTACGGATACAACGTGGGTATCGTTGCCGTGTATTGTCAGTTCCTGCAAATGGGAAAGGACTGTGGCGCTTATACTGGCGGCCCTAGTGCGTGCGAGTCAGCCGCATTCCAAGACTGCAAGTGGTTCACCAATCACACATTAAATGGCAAAGATGGGTACTGTGGCTGGTATGATGTGAACTGCCGAGTGTTGTACCCGAATTCCGATGAGTTTGGTGGTACCAAGGAAACAGCCAAGGGCCCATGTCTGGCTGACAGCCGTTGCCAGTGGTCCTACAGTGACAACGAGTGCAACAACCCTACGGATCTTGGCACCGGGCATCTGGATATTTTCGCTGGTACCTTGGTGTTTGGTGGTTTGGTCGGATGCTTTTTTGCCAAGTTCGTTGTCACTCGGTTGCGTTCCAAGCCATCCTTTGTCCTGGCTGGCACCCTCGGCATCTTCGCTGCTGTGCTGTACCACGTCACGGTTGCCACCAATGAGTACTGGGTACTGATTGTTGGACGTTTTGTGATGGGTTTTGCAAACGGTATCTCCACGGTTGCCTCACCACTCTATGTTGATCAAAACGGAAACCCGAAGTACAAGGCTGCAATTGGACTGTGCTTCATGCTGTTTGTGATGACCGGCATTGCCCTCGCATCCTTTGTGGGCTTGGTTCTGGGTCAAACCGTGGACATGTCATCACCACACGATCAGTCCATTGAGGGGCGCATGCAGGGCTTTGTCGGTGTTGCAACGCTGATTTCACTGTCTGTAGTCTGTCTTGGAATTCTCATTCCAGAATCGCGGGTGAACTTCAGCGGCGGCGATGACAATGCCGGCGACATCGACCTCAACCCGGATGAATTCACCATCCGCAGAATGCTTCCTGGACTGCTCATGGTTGTGGTCATTGCAGGATCATTCCAGCTGACAGGTATCAACGTCGTGGTGAGCTACGCCCCAACCATCATGGGTAACCTTGGCCTTGCCCCATTCGTTGGCAACTTCATTGTTATGCTGTGGTCTGCCCTCTCCGTCATCATCTCCATCCCGCTGTCGTTCTACTTCAGCATGCGACAAATGTTTATCTCCGGAAGTTTCATCATCAGCCTCACCTTCATTTTTCTCTGTGGAATTCCAGTGTACCCCGGCGTGTCTAATACGAACACACGCAATGGCGTTGCTATTCTTGGAACAATGGTTTTCATCTTTGGTTGGGGAGCCGCTGTCGCGCCAACCTACTACGTGTTGATGCAAACATTGTTCCCGCTCTCGTTTAGGCCAAAGGCGGCATCCTTTGCGCAGGCAATGCAGTTTTTGTTCAGTCTTTTCGTGACGACTGCCTATCCCGGTGTCTCGAAGGCCATCTCGGGCGGCGCCGCTGGCGACCAGAACCGAGGGCAATCTGTGTGTTTCATCATTATGGGCGCCATTGGCTTGGTGTGCTCCATCATTGAGGTCTTCTTCCTCCACCCCTATGATAAACGGCATCCGACAGCATCCACTGATGCACCATAGATCTCGTTTAGTTCATCTCGTATCATGTTGCTTGTGCTCCAACGCTGTCCCCCCCCTCCTCCAACCTCGATGTTTGTGTCTGCCAACTATTCTTGTATGAAGGATGATCCAGGTTTTGCCGTGGAGTCTTCATGCTTCCATGACATTGGACATCGTCTCTCTCTCCCTCGTCCCAGTAGTGGTAGAGGCCTGAGAAAACTTCATCACGTTGATGTGCGGGTTGAGGAGTGACGGGGACCGTTGATCCTTGTGTTTTCTTTTGTTCGTTGTCTGGTCGCAATCGCTGTGATGGTGGGCGATGATTTGGTGCGGCTAGGCCACTGCCTATGTAGTGAATACGCTTCTCTTCTGTCGTGGAGTAAATAACTTCGTTTTTGCGTTCTATGTTTGTTTGTTTGTTTTTCTTCGTTCCCAATGATATCGGTCACTTAATGTTGTTTATCATGAGCCCTGGTGCGAAGACGGTCACGCTGCTCACTCCAGCGAGGTGCCGTATGATTTGCATGTGGCCGAAAAGAAAAGGGGATTTAGGCTTTCTGATATATATTCGAGTGTGAGGATACTCCTGAATTTGGTTGCTTTTTTTTTTTGCTATGCTGGTGGCATCAAAATTCAGCAAACCTCCCCACTCCTAGACATGGAGCCTGAGAGCACCGGGACACTAGTAGGGGACGTAGTGAGCCACACTACTTCTACCATTTTTTTTCGTGTAGCGCATCCATTTATATATTGTTACTCCCAACCTCAAAAGAGATGTTTGCAAATGTTGGCGTCCGTTGTTGTGCTCTCTGCACTGTTAGTCATGTGTACTTTGATTCCACGGCTGTCGCCTTCGGTCAGATGACGTGGTGAAAGTGCATCGTTCCAGGCCAGTTGCTCGCTCCTCCGCAGGGCACACTCTCGTGAGTGTACGGGTAATTCCCCGCAATCCAGCGTGAAGAATCCAGCCGTTCCACCTTCGAGGATCGTGGATATCAACTTGAGTGCAGGCAAAAGAAAAAAAAGGCAGAATGTTTTCCTTCCTGGTTGTTTTCCTTTCTTCTTTGTTGTTGTGTTGTGTGGCATCCATCTCTCCTTCTTTGGATGTGAAGAGGACGCCTTTGTTGCGGCTTTGATCTCATTTGTTGATGCTCCCTGCAGTGATGTCTCCGACACCATTCATTGGCAGGAGCGTGATGCTTGTTGGGGGAAGAGGCCCGTGTTGGTAGTCCTTCTGTACCACATTAATTGATTGAGGTGCATCTCAACCCATAACGAACATCACGATTGGAATAAAACGTCTAGAGCTGGTGCTTCGAGGATTCATTGGGGATCAACACACATGACTGTCTATGATGTGCACGATACGTCCATGATGTGTGTTGGTGACACAATGAAGAGCTCATTGTGTTTCCCTCCCAAATCCTCAGTGTCCTTCCCTACTTTTTTTTCTTTTTTTCCTTTCTTTCGCGAGTACCCAGTGTGTTTACTCTCGTTCCCCTCCCACTACATCTCTACTTCCCTGACAAATTGTTGTTTGCTCTTCTCCAATTTGGTAGGCAATTATTCAAGGGAGAGCGGTGTGCCATCACATCACCCATGGAAGAGGCATCGTTGCGTCTATGACGTTTCAGAACTTCTTCCCGCGCTGCCCCTCTCCCCTCTTTTGTGTGTTCCCTCCGAGCTCCCTTTCTTGTTTCAGGGATGTACACTGGAGTCCTTCTCATCTTGTATTCTGTGTGGGCAGGCGGACGGTGTCATTTACCCTGACATCAAAAACCATCGAACATTTATACAGTGGCTGTGAACGAACACCAATCTTCTCGCGGAAGGTCACAGTGAAACAGCCAGAGGGGGCGTGGAGGGAAACCCATCATTGCCACCTCAAAACGATTTTGCTTTTTCCCTTGATTCGAGATGATTCTCGCACCGTCCATTTTTCTTTTTGTACTCCAGCTATTACACGGAGTACGTGCTGCCGCTCTATTGCCAGCGCAACATGACACCATCAACGTGTGACGGGCTCACTGAAATCCACGCATGGCACCCAACGTGTGCACCTACTTACACATTCGTTTCTTTTGCCCTTTCGATCTTCTACACTGTCTAGGCTTCTCCGCGGTAGGTGCGGATCACAGCTCTATGCTTGGATGTGGTGCCAGTGGCAATGTTCGCATCGCGTGGATGAGCCAGCACGCTGATTCTGTGTTTCCGGTAGTGCCCAGCCACGATGTCGCCCCACGCCGTCACAACAGGAGCCGCACACGGGAACCTGGTCGACGGCGACCGCGGTCTCGGCAGCCATTCCTGCGCTCAGCATCATATTCTGTGCCAGTTCCACTGCTGGTGGATGCTGCAACAGCGGAGGCGTTGGTGCGCGAGGCTATCCCCATCCGCACCGCGCTTGGAAAGGAACGCAGTGCAAGGGAGGCCAACTTACTGGCGGACCCCAACAACCCCATAACACCCGACGACATCTCCAAACGTTTTGGTGAAGTTGCTGTGAAGCGCATCCTCCTTCCACGTCATTCCACATCGAGTGAGGATGACAAGGAACGCAATGTCGAGGAGCAGCAACGTCAAGCGCTGCTGTGGAATGAAGTCTCCTTGTTGGAGGTTGTCCGACGACATCCCCACCCCAACATTGTGCAGTGCTGGGGGTTCTTCTTCTTCTCAATGTCAGCGCTGGCCGAAGGGGCTGGGGGACTACCCCGCTCCGGACCGTCGTTGGTGTGGGAAAGCGATAACCCCATTCAGCACGCTGATAGTCGTACATCCTCCATGGCGTTGTGGAGCGGCATGGGTACGACTACAGTGGACGTTGATGCACACGCTATTGCTGAGGAGTTGCCCAAGTGCGTTGTGCTCCCTCTTGCATCCCTTCCGAGTGCAGTCACACGCTGTTGTTGCCGTTGGTCACATCGTCATACCTGTGACATGGGAGGCGAGGCTGTGCCACTGGACATCAAGCAGTGGTTATGCTCCGCTTCTCCACTGCTGCATGCAGCTGAGGCTGTGGACGTGGCATTGTCCCTGTGCAATGGAGGGTCCCTCCGCGTGTTTGTTCGGCATAAAACCGGTCTCAGGAGTCACAAAGCCATGTGTTGCATTCAGGATGCTCTTCATTTCGTGGACAGTTTCCAGGCACCATTGACTACACCGCACGTGTCTCCGACAACGGTGCCAGAAGCTGTGCCAGCAGCACAAGCTGGCTCCTCGCCACACAACCCACTTGTCGCAGAGCAAACGGGCGGTGAGAACTGTTGCGAATACTGTAGCATGAGTGTAGAGAGCATGGCCACCTTCACAGCCACCAGTGCCAGTGGCGGTCTTTCCTGTGCCTCCCTTACACAGTCCACTGCACCACTGTCATGCGGTGGGGACGACGATGCGCTGTCCACTGTCAGTGCATCACCAGCGCCAAGTGTGTTCTCTTGCCCACTACACGGCGCAATACCTCTCCACATTGTGGCCCACTTGTACTCTAAATGGCTGAAACTCATTGCTACCATCTACAGCGATGACTGTAAGCCATCAGCGGATCAAACTCCGTCACGTGAAGCAATGAGTTTTCTTGTGGCACAATCACTGTGCAGTAGTGAGGCCGGAGGCTTTGTGTGCAGCAGTCACTCTGTTTACTCCATGGTCTTCGCTGAGCGTGAGTTGGCAGCCATCTTGATTGCCCTCCTAATGGGCCTGCAACATGTGCACAACGTTATTCGAGTGCTTCATCGAGACATCAAGCCGGACAATGTGCTTCTGTGCGTGGGAACCACCATGGAGCTTCACACCGCGGAGGAGTGCACCAGCAATGTTGATGATGACGAAAGCCACGAGAAGACACAGGTACGCCGCCGAGGTCGTGCGTCACGTCGCACTCGACGGCTTCGGCAGTTGTGGCGTAGACTCTCTCGCTGGCGGACCACGTCACCACCCTGGAAGCCACAACACCAGCACCTGGCGCTGTACTCCGATTCACCGCTCACTTTCTGCCCTCCACCTCCTGATCAGACGCCGCCGCCACGTCGAAGCCTTCGCTCGATGGTGGTCCCCGTCGATCGCTCCTCGCTGCACATGGTGTTCATGGAAATGCACGAGAGGGCTGAGTTGCTTGTGGAGCCTCAGCCGGAAGCGTGGCGTGTGCAATTGGCCGACTTTGGCCTTGCGACAGAGCATGGTGTGCTCGAGTCTACGCGTAGGTGTGGCACGCGTGGGTACATGGCCCCGGAGGTGATGTACTGTGGCGTGCCACGAGGTGTGCTGGAGGCGCTGAAGGTGTCGTCCACTCAGCTAGAGCGTGAGCGCTTGACCACCGTGCTGGAGGCGCATCCTACGACGGAAGGGCAGCTCGCAACTGCGGTGTTCGACCGCTACGGCACGCCTGCAGACGTCTATTCTCTCGGTACAACCATGCAGACCATTGTTGTGGAATCCATTGTGGGTGTTCTGCCAACCTTTGAGGAGTGGATGGCAGCAACGATGAAGCAGCGACAGTCTCAGCATGTGGAGGAAGTGGATCTGAACACGTGCTACAACCATCACGATGGCCTCCTTGCAGTACCGAAGCCTCCGTCAGTGCTGCCTGACTCCGTTGCACAGGATTCATCATATCCATTCGAGGCACGCCCTTCAGCTGCCTATTTACAAGCACAGAAGGAAATGCGCACGCATCGCACGCGCTCTCTCGGGGCCCTGTGGGTGGACAACCAAGCGCTCGCTGATTCCTCTTCACATCAAGGCCGAGAGACCACCGATCCACCAACAACACCGTCACGGTCGTGGCGACGCACATTTGTGGTACCCACTGCGTGGCGGTGCCCAGAGGAGCTGGCTGCCGGCCAACTCGTTCGCTTGTATCGGCCGCGCACAGCGACGGGTGTCGCTGCCGCTGCTGAAACAAGCCAGTGTGGTGATGAGGTACCGCCTCATCTTCAGTGTCTCTTTGAGGAAGAGCCCGCACGTACCCGAACGGCACACGGTCCGCGGCAGCGGAGGTGCAAGTCGTGCAGCAAGCTGCACCGTCACCTCATTGAACTGCTGAATGCCATGACGGAGATCTGCCCTGAGGATCGTCCAACGGTTCCGTTGTGCCTCCGCAGTGTTGCTCTCCTGAAGCATGGCACGCTCAGGAAGGAGGGACGATGCGGAAAGCCTACTGATGGGAAGGTGCTACCCAGGCGGGGCACGAATTCCGCCCCCATGCGTCCCGCTGCTCGTCGTGGTCAAGACACAGATCATCACCATTGTCGTGGTGGTGTGTATCACGACGAGTCTCCTCACAACAAAGTTGGTGACGCGGGTACCCCTCGACGGTACCTGTGGAGACCCCCGTCTCTCAACTTTCTGAAGAACATGGACGATGCATGATTCCGTTGGCCATATCCTCATCTCTGCCTGCTGTGGGCAGGGAAGCGGGCATACCTCGGATTGTGCGGATTGGGAACAGCGGGAGCATGTGGGCATCCGCGTGGGCGTCAGATCTCAAGACAGATGTCGTTTTCATCTCCCCATTCCTCTCTCTATTTGACTTTGTCTCTGCTCCCAACACCGGGAGTATCTGCTACTGCAACGGGTCCCTACAGGAGTACTCCACACGTGTTACTTGGTATAGGTCTCCGTTCATGGAACCAGTTTCGATGGCTGTCTTTTTTTTTATCTGTGGTGTGTTATCTGTGTGCTCTGTGTAAGATTTATTTGAATCTGCTTCTGTGTTGTTATTCTGTGATGTTGTTTCGTGGTGGTAGTGGCCTGGTTCTTCACAGTGGTTTCAAAAGGTCTTGATCTGTGGCATTACAGGATAGTTATTAATCTTGAGGGCATTCGTGAGATGACCGAGTCTGGGGCGGGAAGGGCGATGTACTCTCCCTTTCATGCACCATCAGAACAAGTGGTGGGGTGTCCACCAAAAAAGGAAGTTTCACAGCATGATTCAGAAGGTGATGGTGTTCGTGAAGTCTCGGAAGGCTACAGTGGACCAGCTTGTCATCAAGACGGAGTCACTGGTGTTACCAAGCTTCGTTTCGTGGTACTTGCCTTGTTTTCTGTTTACGGTTTCATTGACCAGGTTCAGTACACAGCGTACACCACCATTATCAATGAGACCAAGTACCACTTTAATACCTCAGCTGTTAAGGTGAACATTCTAACTGCCATCGTTCCATTCGTGTACGTGTTGACGGTTCTTCCTGGTTGCCAGGTCTATGATCTCATTGGCCTTCGTTGGGGAATGATCATTGGCTCTGGGTGCTGCGCGGTCGCAGGATGCATCAAGTTCATTGCGGTGTTCTATCCACACTACTCAATTCTGGTGGTTGCGCAGATTCTGGTGGCTTTTGGGCAGGTGTTCTTCCTCAGCCTCCCTACCCATGTTGCCAGCACGTGGTTTCCAGTGGAGGAGCGCACCCTGGCAACGGCCATTGCAGCCTTGTTTGGTTTTGTGGGAATGGCTACCGGCATGTTCTACTCGCCATTTGTAGTGAAGCTACCCGACAAGATCTCTGAATTTCACTGGTGTAAGCTGTTTGGGTCGCAGATGGGTATTGCATGCGTTGTGTTTGTGCTTATTGTCATGTTCGTTCGAAGGAAACCCGATCTTCCTCCTTCAGTCACTGCATCTGAGGACAACAACGAGGAAGATGCAGCAAACATCTACTCCATGATCTTGAAACAGCTGAAGAATAAACAGCTAGTTCTTCTTGCGATTGTATTCGGAGCCGTTACTGGATTTCTTACTGCGTTGGCTGCTGTGCTGGCGCAGCTCGCCGAGCCATTCGATATCAGTGAAGAAGATGCTGGAACGATGGCCTTCGCTGGACTCATGGCCGGATCAATATTCTGTGGGGTGGTTGGCTACCACATTGATCGCACCAGGAAGTACAAGAAGACATTCAGGTACTTTATTGTGGCAATTACAGCATTGCTCCTTCCAATGTCTATTGTGGTAGAGGCCGTTAGCAATGACAGTGTGATCCGTGTATTTATGTACATCATTGTCTCGCTCGTGGAGCTCTGCGTCCTCCCGCTCATTCCAATTGCGATGGAACTCTCAGTTGAGCTGACCTATCCTGATCCAGAGATTATATCCACGTCCATCATTATTCTATCCCTGAGTTTTTTCTCCATCTTGGGAATCATCATCTTCGGCATCATCATTGGAGATTATCCATCCAGGCACCGAACCTTTGCTGTGGTACTGAGCACCACTGTGATTATGGCGGGCTGCCTTGCTGGGACATTCTTCATGAAGGAGGATCTGCGTCGTATGAGGGTGGAGCAGGAGAAGGCTCAGCGAGAAAATAATGACGCGGGCAGTGCCGAAGAGGTGGTGCAGTCTGGTCCACCGCAGCTGGACATGCACGTGTAGAGAGGGAAGTCGTTTGCAATGCATGTTTTTCTCTCAGTGGCCCTACTACGTTTGGTGTAACGGAAGCGAAAAGGGTGGCCACCTTTGTTTTTTTTGTGTTTGAAAATGCTCTGAAGTACGTGATGTGGCGCAGGAACAACGGAATTAATGGATGTGCGTAGAGCATGTCGGTTCATCGTCACCGCTCTTTTTGCGGCAGATTTGTTTGTGCGACTCCAGGATAAGTGCAGGTGTCGCTGAGTTGTTGTTGTTTTTTTCTTCTCGTTGTTTTCCAATGTGCTTCGTTTTCTCGGCCAATCTGCCCGGTTAAATGTGCTGGGTGGACTCCTTGAAGTGCGGTTTACTGTCATGGGTCGGTGATGTTTGCTTTACTTTGCTTGTCTGAGGGCGACTGAGGTGTCCTAGTAGTCACAACCTCAGTCAGCAGCTCAGTTAGTTGTATGTATACCCATCATCTCCCCCTCCCTCTCATTCACGCGATGGACATGTGTTGTGGCGGTTGTGTGAAGATACACCAAGAAGGTCGCGCAACACGACGGTGCTCTACTAGTTTTGTGGCATGGTTCCGCATTCTCTTCTCTCCTGCCTTTTATTTGATGTTCTTAGGTTGAGTTTGGGCATCTTAGCATCAGCCTCAAACGCAAAGAAGTCTCTTCACCTTATCGCTTTGAGCTACTCGACATGTTTGGTCGCCGCGTCTTTGCCAGCGCGCCGATTCCGCGCACGGCGTGGAGGAGTTTGGGCATTCACAGCCCCGCGCAGGCAGCGCACCGTTTACCCTCTCTGGCTCCACTGGGCTCGCTCATTAACTGCAGCAATGCCAGCATTGGTGCCGTCGCGCTATCTGCCATGGGCGGTGTGCAGGCTATGTCAAGTGAAACTGCAGTCGCCACGTCAGAGTGTATGGAGAGTGGCATTGCTGCGCTGCTCCTGGCGCAAACCGGAGGACTTTCCCTGATGCGCCTGTGCTTCAGCTTACATCCATGGACGTGCATAGATAGCCTACAGTGCTGTCTTCGAAGAATAAGAATGACGCTTTCTCGGTAGCGTATCTTCTTGCTGAGTGGTTTCATTGAGATTGCGCGTCATGCCAAAGTGGACACTGACGTGTGTGAATGAGATTGCGTCTTTGAATGGGTAAACAGATGTTGTGGTCTGTGCCACCCGTAAGGGATCACAAATTAATCGAACTGAAGTTGTGTGGGGGGGACGGTGGTTCACCGTTACACTTCAACAAAAGATGCCTCACCGATTTGAAGGTGCAGCGACATACACTTTCCAGCTGTTTGCAAGTGTTGAAAACACCCACCTTTGCTCTTGTCTCCATCTTCCTTCTTCTTGTGTCATGTTTCATGTGTTTGTTGACCCTGGAAGGTTGCTCTTCTATCTCGCTGTCGGACCTCCGCAACAACAAAAAAAGGAGAGAGAACCGAGACTCTTTGAACCATCATCATATGAGCTCTCCGAATCAGGCAAGTACCCCAATCACTGGCTCAAACTACCGTGACGGAAGCCCAAACTCTGGTGCAGTTGCAGTAGACGAAGCTACGGTCGCCGCTCCCTGTTCAGCAGGGATCGACTCATCAGGGCAAGAAGGCCAAATGAGCTCGCGTCGAACGGCTGATGGGCCAAGCCAGAGTCCCTCCAGCGCTGACTTCCTCACCTCGTCTGCTTGTGTCCGCAAGGCATCTATAGAGTACGTTGTGAGTGTCATTTTCATGTTTTACATTCTTGGCTACCACGGTTTTTTTGGATTGGCTCAGGTAAGCTCAACTCACTTTGAACGGCTGAAGGAAAACGTACATGAGCCGTGGTTGGTTTTTGCTTGGTTGGGAAGCAAAGGCGTGGACGTCACCGATCCTCAGTGGTATCAGTTCATGGTTGGCCTACCTCTGGCTTTCCCCCTTCTCATTGGTTTTTTGGTGCTCTCACGCCAAGCGAGGAGGAGGTGCCGGCTCATTCAGCGCGGAACTGCTCAGGAAGGCTCCAAGAGTGACGCACTCACTTCTCCAGTGGAAGACGGCGCGGCAACTGCCGCGTCAGCTGACGAAGGAATACCAGTGCATCGGAACATGACTCCCGTGCATCTCTTTCATGCAGTCTTTGGTATCATCATGGCTCTCGGCGTCACGGGACCAGGAGCTCTCTTTGGACTTATTCTGGTTCTGCTCAACTACCGTTTTCTCTCCACCCTTCATCGGGTCTGCCCATCCTTCAAACTACGGCTGGCAGTCATGTGGTTTGTTCAGGTGGTTGTTCTCTTCGTCAATGCCAAGGCTGGAGGGTACCGCTTTTCCTGGTTTGGTTTTGGCTTCCTTGACTCTGCATGGCCAGCCCTCTTGCCGTGGACGGTGCACTATAACATGTCATTGCTGCGAATGATTGCCTTCAACAGTGACCGCTGGGAAGCCTCCAGTTGCTCTCCGGGTATTTTTCAGAAGATCCTGAATAAGCATGACACATCGTGTTTAGACTGCGCTGTTATTCGTGATGCCAACTCGGGACCAGCCCGTGGCAATCACCGCCCCACGAATGGGGAGTCTCTTCGCTGCTACAAGTGCCGAACGGATTGCCCACGCGCCACGTGGGAGTACAATCTAGTGAGTTACCTCGGCTACGTGTACTACCCACCCCTCTTCATTGCTGGGCCTATGATCTCCTTCAACGCGTATGCATCCTTCCTGAGCAATCCTTCACGTGGAATCACTCTTCGAAGCATGCTGCGTTACGGCTTACGGGTGCTCTGTAACGCCATCTTGTTCTGTACAGTGATGCATTTCACCTACATTATGGCCATCTTACTCACTCCAGCGGTCTCAGCAACTTCAGCAGCCAGTGGTGTTCATGATGTGCAGGTGACTACACTATCGGTCTTTGACAGCATCTCTCTTAACCAACGAGCGTTGTTGGTATTTCTCACCTTGGCTTTCTTGTGGATGAAGTTCAACTTTATTTGGAAGTTCTTTCGCTTGTTTGCCATGGCGGATGGTGTGGATGCTCCAGAAGATATGAGGCGATGCTTCGCGGACACGGTGAGCATCCAAGATTTCTGGCGTGATTGGCATGCTAGCTTCAACCTGTGGATTGTTCGATACATGTACGTACCCATGGGAGGGAGTTCCAGCAAGTTCTTATCTATTTTCCCGATTTTCTTCTTTATTGCGATTTGGCATGATATTGAACTGCGCTTGTTGTACTGGGCCATGGTTATTTGCATATTTTTTGTTCCCGAGACAATTGTGTTGATGTTCGTTGCTTCTCGGAATCCACTCATTCAACGTCTGAAACGTCGCCCGCTCCTGTGGCGGTTCGTGCGCATTGCGGGTGCTGGATCTGGTGAGATCATCTTGACTACCGCCAATCTCATTGGCTTTTCAGTGAGTTCAAGCGGAGCAAAAGATTCCGTGGGCCAAGCAATTTTTGCCGTTCCGTGGAGCTTCTACATGATCACAATCGTCTTCTTCTTGTGCTGTGGAACCATCTCCATCCAAAATCGTGACCGGGCAGCATTCGATGAGTGGCAGCTACGTCTCAAGTTCAACATGCCGGTGCAAACCAGCAGAAAGAAGTGAGGCACAACGTGTTGGGTTGTGTTGCAATGGCTCAAAGGGATACCCCCGTGACGAGCAGTGCTATTCACAATTGCACACCCCTCGCATGAGCTACTTGATCATGCGAGGGGTGGAGGCGAGGAAAGGGAGGGATCCGGATCTCTATTACCTGCAGTAGATGATGTCGAGATTGATTTGGGGTGCTAGCGTCTTCTATTCTGCCGCGCCAAAGGCATAACCCTGTGTGCTTGTTGGCCATCAGCATGGCAGCGTCATTCATTATTATCATTGTCACAACTCACTTCTTCCTCTGTTCATCCAGCTCAATCGTGTCTTAGTGGTACCAAATCACCATTAGAGGCATTACGTTACTCTTCTACTACTCGTTTAGGCAAGATGAAGATTCTGTCCTCCATTTACATATCTGAGGTTGTAGATTATGTTCTCCTTGGGGTTGTGTACTACCTGCAATATTCTGCTGCACGCGGTGCTAAGCCCTACTGCCGCCCCTTCAGCTGGAGTGATTCTTCCATTAGTCATCCTTTTGTGGAGAGTCGCTCCTCCACGACGATGCAATCTGCAATGTTAGTGGGGTCCATTTTGTTCTACGTCATTCTGATCAGCATTTGTTTTCCCTTGCCGAAACAGGGACTCACCTACGCCGTCTTCCGTCCGCGACGTCTGTGGAAGCATCCAGACATCCACCTGTGGATTAAGGCACAAGTGACGGCTGTGGTTGTATGCTCTGTAGTCACGACCGGAATAAAGTTGGCGTCTGGTCATCTACGTCCAGACTACTTGTCCCGAGTTTCACTGGCAAACTTCACGGGGGCTTATGCAGACCTCCCTTTGTTATCCAATAGCACCGTCTTCTGTGACCTCAGACTCTCGCAAAGTATCCTGCGCGATGGCATGATGGCGTTTCCTTCCGCGCATGCATCGATGAACTCGGCGGTATTCACGGTGCTCGGACTGTTCATCTTCACTGCCCTGAAGCCCTGTGGGTCATCGCTGAGTTTTTCTCGTCTGTGTGCATCCTTGGCTCCACTTGCAGTCCCGGTCATCATCGAAGTATTCAGCTTTCACAGCAACCGTCATCACATGGGCGATCTTGCTGTGGGCTGTTTCATTGGTGTTAGTGCAGCCTTCTTGGGAGTGTTCTCCATCATTGACATTTTCCTTATCGGGAAGAGTGACCTCCAGGAGCGACATGATACCCCTCCATCGCACCTCAAATCTGTGGAGTGCAACGCACCAGCCTCCTTGTAACTTTCGTGTTTCATCAGACGGTTCTCTCTCTTATATGTTCCTGACCTCCTTTGTTTTTCCGCTCCAACCCTTCAGAGTTTACGCTAATCGTTCTGATTGTGGAGTCTCTTGTTATTTTGAGGTATTCCCTATCATTCTGACCTCTCAGCGCCACATGCATCCCGTCTACATATCTACATATCTCATCCCCAAAGCCTCTGTATCTACGTGCTACTTCTTTTTGCTCTCCTCTGTTCATGTATGCGTGGCTGTAGTTTAGCAACACGAAGGTGACCAATTTTGGATATCATGAATTGGACGACGGTAGCCAATTTTGCTCGACGTTATCAGTGGATAGATGTGTGCGTAGTGATCGCCATTTTCATTGTGGTGGGATGCTTGAACCTTTGGGGTACTCCCTACTGCCGGCCATTTTCGTGGACGGATGCTACTATTGGCTATCCACTTCGGTCCGATATATTTCCAGTGTACTCACTTGCTCTGATTTTTGTGGGGGCCCTTATTTTTCATGTTGTTTTCCCTCTGTACGTGCTTCACCCATTGCAAAAACTCTGCGGAACACCGCTGAGCTGGACGACGTCCACGGATAGCATTGAGGTACATCGAGGGTATCATCACCGCGGGCCCATCTTTGCATGGATCAAGGTTCAAGTGTGGTCCATGGCCTTGTCCGAGATCATTGTGGAATCTGTGAAGGTGGCAGCTGGTCGTTTGCGTCCTCACTTCTTGGCCGTCCTCGAAGCCAATGGATACACATCGAGCACCCCGGGTATGCCTTCTCCCATGGAGCATCCACAGTTCTACTGTGACCTGATTCATAATCATCGAATGAAGGATGCGCGTCTCTCGTTTCCATCGGGGCACTCCAGCTGCTCCTTTTCCGTCTGTACGGTGCTGGCACTATCCATGGTGGCCTACCTCCGTCCCATGGCCTATCAAGGAAGCTACACACGTCTCGTCATCGCCCTCTCTCCCCTAATTCTCCCTATTTGTGTTGCCGTGAGCCGCACGCAGCAGTATGCACACCACTTCAGTGATGTCTTGGCGGGAAGCTTGATTGGGATTGCGTGTGCGCTGGTGGCGAGCACAGTCACGTTTCGAGTGACGGGCGGGCCAGCCTGGATTGTCGTTGCTCGGACGGAAGCACGGTGGATGAATGAGGAGCCCACGGTGATTGCACCGCCCTCCGCCACAGCAAGTGTGGAAGTGGGTGGTGAGGACCGCATCCCTCGCGGGGAGACCCCAACAAAGGCTTACTGGGATGAACTGGATGAAACCGTTCCGTGGCTGTAAGGCTGGGAGCACGACCACCACATGCTATTGGAGGGGTTAGACCTCCTTCCATCAGCCTCTGGAAATCCCCTTCTTCACGCGTTTAGATGTGGAGATGGAACAAGTGACACAATGTTTTGTGAATGTACTGTGTTGTTATCCAATCTACTGCCTTCACTGTGGGGTATTAGGTTTCTGGATTTGTTTGCCACTTGCTTCTTTCCTCATGGAGCACAGTTGCCGCTCCGCGCTTTCGAGTGCATTTGGATTATCTCCTCTTTCATGTTCATGCATGCATGATCAAGTGGCGTGCCAATCATGATCATCACTGTGCTTCATCGTCCATCTTTCCCTCTCTCTCTCTATCTCGTACTAACTCTCACTTCTATCAAGTTCATCACACAATTTTGTTGCTGTGGCCACATTCTCGTTGTTACGCCAGCAGAAACAAAAAATGTTTGGTCGTCGTGTCTTCGCCAGTGCGCCGATTCCACGCTCGGCATGGAGGAACTTCGGCATTCACAGTCCCGCACAGGCCGCGCGCCGTCTTCCCTCACTAGCACCGCTTGCTGCTGTGGCTGGAGGATCATGCAGCGCAAGTGTCTGCTCCAAGTCTGGTGGAAACACATCACTGGATGCATCCACTGGAAGTTGCGCGATGGTGAGTAGTGTGCTGCTGGAAGACCTCATCTCCACAGTCTCGGTGCTCTCCCCGACTATGTTCTCCACCCGGAGCTGTGGTGCTGCCTTCTTCCAAGGAGGCTCGAGGTTATCGTTGTCAGTGTCATGGACATGTTTGGCATCCATGATGAAGTTTGAGCAAAAAAACGTAGAGGCCGTCCCTGGCTTGGAGTAAGTCAGTGTTCTTACTCCCCAAACTACGGCCAACATTTGTTTCACACACCACACACGAGCCATTCTGCGCACAGCTGGCATCGTCATTCTACTGGATCGATCGAAGCTGTAGATGCTGCATTCTCGCTGAGTCACTCGTCACCACAGACATAATCACTTTGGAAGGCCATGGATGGTATGAGGAGTTGTGACTACATGTACATGTAGTGGAACTCAATTCACACAACGCCATAAGCAGGATTATCGCTTAGGTTTGAATCGCAGTGGTTGTTCATACCTCTGCCCTAACATGTACTACACACCAGCTCCTGCCAAACAATATCTCTACATCGTGAACATCACTCTGCTAATCCCACTTCTTCTTCAACGCCGTTTCTTGGTTTTGTTTTCTCAAGTGTGTGTGCACCCGCGGTTTGCTGGTGTATCCATGCCTGAGAAGTAGTCAGCAACTGGACAATGTCAACGACTGTGATGGGGCATCCATATGCGCACTACCCTTCAAATGGGTACAGTGAGGAAAAACAACAGGCTCTCTCACCATCCTCATTTTCTCAGCTAGAGGATGTGCTGCAGCAGCAGAGCGAGGTGCTGCATCAGTGGAAGGATCGTCTGGCCAAGGAAGCGCAGTCAACCACGTCGTCATCCACGGCACTGCTGTTTTCATGCGTGGGTAGCCTCGTAGAACTCACGCACACACACAATACAGTCCTTCAGCGACTCATGGCGACATGCCTTCCAACTGAGCCCTGCAAGAGCAGCCGCACCGATGCACTTGTGGGCCACTCAGCCAGTGACACAACCCAGCATGACTTCTCCACAGACCATGTTGTTGCATCGCCACTGCACCAAAAGGTTGAGTGGCTGACCAAGCAGGTGCAGCGAGTGGAAGCGCAGCAGTTTGAGCTTCTTCGGACGGACTGTGTCACCCTCGCCACTCAAGCAGCGAATCATGCCTGTGCGAGTGAGTTCAGTGCGCATCTCAACAACCACATCGAGCCGAAAGTGCGGGGGATGCGCGCGGAGCTAGACGAGCTGAAGAAGTCTGCTGCCGCCCATGATGACGCAATTCTTGCTATTCGTGAAGAAGTGGACGACGTGCTGCACATGGTGAGCCAACAACATCGCAGTAGTGTGAGGGTGGAGACGAGGACCCAACCCGTGGATAGTGACACTTCTCTCCTCCAGGCGATGGATGTGTGCTCGGGTCAACTGGCTCGCCTGAAGTCTCGGGTAGATGTGCTCGAACTGGAATCACCACGACGCCGTGCCGTCCCATATCTTGGTGTAGAGCTCACGGACTCTCCTGCTGGTGTGGCAATCACGAAAGTTCATCCAGGTTGTGTGGGCCACGAAGCAGGACTTCGTGTGGGCGATGTTTTTGTTTCTCTTAGCAACGAGCATATTCCAGATCGCTCCACCTACCATGCCGTACTGGGAGAGCTAATGCGGGAGTACTACTGCCAGTGCAACTTGATCATGGAAAACACGCTGTTGACCGGCCACTCCGATTCCTTGATCATGGCTGGCCAACCTCACGGAGCTCATCTCCACGAATCTCGTCATGTGGAGGGGTCCTCCACGTTGCCTTTCATACATCGACAAGCGGCCCTTCGTCGTCTTCTTCCTGTGTTTGAGTTGGAGCTGCAGGTTCTGCGAGAGGGACGTCTGCGCCATGTGGTGGCTGTGATACCCTCGTCACAGTGTGCCGCCCGCTATTGCTGACTTGCTTATGCGAGCGCGCAAACCAAGATGAGAGAGCTGTCCAAGATATGGCACCATGTGAAGCATGTATCTTCGCGAGAACATCAACGCATCCATGCACCTCATCACTTTTCTTCTTCTTCTTTTCAGCAGCCCCATTCACCGATCATTGGTTCCTTTTCCATGATCCGCCGACTCACGGGAGGTAGGGTAGGAGGACGTCCCGTCCTCAAGGCTCTTGGGGGTTGCCAGCCCCGCAGCCACAGCCACAGTCACGGTCATGGTGGCTGCAATCACCACCACGGCCACGGCCATAGTCACGGCTCGATTGAGTCAAGCATTCAGGGACAAAACCTTCTCGACTGCCAAGTAGCCACCATCGCGGGTGGCCTAACAAACATCTTCTTCTGTGCCACCAAGATTTGGTTTGGCTCGGCGGGCGGAAGTGTGGCCCTGCTGGCGGATGGCTTTCACGCACTCACCGACCTGGTGGCGGATGTGGTGTCCTATGTCTCAATCTCCTTCTCTCACATGAAGCTGCCACGCTGCCGCTATCCTTTCGGTGTAGGTCGGCTGGAAACGTCTGGGGCGGTGCTCGTTGCGGCGATTCTCTTCTTTGGAGGTTTGGCGCTCCTGTGGACCTCTGCGGAACATTGCATCGCCGATGCTCGACGCCTTGTGAGTGGGAGCGCGGGAGACATACACCATGATCATCATCATCACGGAGAAGAAGGACTCCATGGCCACGCACACAGCCACGAAGGTCATGGGCATTCTCACTTTGAGGTTATGCAGCGAGACGCCGCCACGGGGGAGCAGGTGGTGCTATGGACCATGGTCATATTGGCGGCGAGCTCCGTTGTGTGCAAGGAGATCCTGTTTCAGTGGACGAAGCGGGTAGGCGAGCGGGCAGGGTCGCGAGTGGTCGTGGCAAACGCCTTCCATCACCGCGCAGATGCCTGGTCTGGTGGGGTTGCGCTCGTGGGTGTTGCTGGTCAATGTGCTGGCATTCCAGGCCTGGATGGCATCGCTGGGCTTGTTGTCTCTCTCTCCATCAGCAAAATTGGGCTCACCCTCTTTCGTGATTCAGTGCGTGAGTTCTTCGACTGCCAGAATGACGCCGAAGTATCTCAGGTGCGTGAGCAGCTTCAACGCTTCTATCTCGAAGATGGTCGTGGCATCTATCCCCCTCACTTTCACAGTCACCAGTGCTGCCGCGAAGGTACAACGGAGACGGCGGTCGAGAATTCATCGCCACCCAACAACACTGTGGAAGCATCATCCACAGAACCCCATATTCTCAGCACTAGTGCTTCTTCATCCATGGAGCACGATATCCGATTCATCAACGTTTTCTTGATGCGCCACGGACACTCCTATGCGCTCCATGTTACGCTTCTGGTGTTTGAGCACATCACGGTGGAGCAGGTGCGACTCGCAACCGATCTCCTCACGGGGCTCGCCAAGTCTAGCTTACCCATTCGAGACACCTTCATCAGTCTCAAGGTGTGCAGCCCACACACGGTGAGCAGGGAGGCCTACATGGAAGAGGATGCATCGAAGCGAGGGAAGACTTCCACGACCGATGTGGAGGGCCAGGAGGGGCCACGAATCATTGCCGCAACGGGCGACTTGGTGAATCCAGCCCTGGAGCGTGTACTTGCTTCCCTGAATGCGTTCCATCTTTTTGATACCCCACTAACCTATTGCTGGGAGACCAGAGAAATCTTCATGCAGCACTGTGGGAAGTCATCTTCAGACTGCGCGCGTGATGTCTCATCGGTGGGACAACACTTCAAGTGCACCGTTGTCATGGGAAAGTAGTGCGCACGACCGCACACACACACACACACACCATCATGGGCCTCGTTGACCAGAATTTTTTTCTTTTGCTTGTGTTGTTGATTCGCCCGCCAACCGCGCGTATTTGAAGTTTGCAGCATGAGTCTGCGCGTGGGGGGCCCTCAAAGCCAATCCACCAATGGCGCACATGCTCTTGCATCCTCTTCTCTTGACGATGGTTGATGGCAGCAGTGCTATTTTTCGCGTGAGAATGAAGAACTGTTGTGCACTGCTGTGTGCGGCCATTGAAGCTACAAGCAAACCTCACTACGCATCATGTACTGAGCTACACTCATCTCACTTTCTGCTCTCCACTCTTTTCCTAGCTTAGGTCGTAGGTCACCACGAGTGGGCGTGCTTGTGTGAAGTAATAACCTTCTCACATTGACACGCAGACGATCTTCATTATTCGTTGTGACATAGATCCGCCATCATGGACGATGAAGGCTTTGACAACGACTCCGAGTTTGATGATGACTTCTTCGGCGAGGATGATATTGGGACAGATGCCGTTGGCCTGAGTAGGTCGGCGGATATGGGTGCACGGGAGGGGATGCTTGGTGAGAGTGGAGGTGAGGCACTTGCTAGCATGGCAGTGGTGCCGCCGGAGATTGAGAACGTGCAGGTGTATCTTCCCAACGTTCAGCCAACGGCCTTCCCCGTGATTGTTTCCGTCCTCGCACAGGCCACCATTGGTGTGGGCATCGACCTCCCCAAGCTGAGCTGCGCCACGAGAAATGTGGAGTACCAACCCCTCGGCCGCGTGGCTGCTGCCACGATGCGACTGCATGAACCCACCGCGGTGGTCCTCATCCGCAACTCAGGCTCCCTCATCATTTTGGGGGCGGCGAGCATCAGTGAAGCACGTCAAGCCGCTGAGCTCGCCGCACGTATCATCCGCAAGGCGCTCAATCTTCAGTTCACCACCTTTCGATTCCGAGTGCGGTCCATGATGGCACGCTTCAACGCCTGCAGCCCTGTCCGGTTGGACGAGCTGGCGCGGCATTCACTCGAAGATCTCTTCATACCTGGGGTGGGGGCCGTTGCAGGGAGCTACGAACCTGAGCGCTTTAGTGCATGTTCCCTGCGCATCATGGGGAGTGACGCACAAAACCAGTGGAGTGTGACCTGCTCCGTGTACGTGACGGGAAAGATCACGATTTTGGGAGCACGAAGTATAGAAGAGGTTCGCTTCGCTTTCGACGCGCTGGTACCCATACTGCACAAGTACCTCGCTCCCACTGCCGTGAGGTAAGGTGCGTTCATTGTGTGGATACCTCTGGTCTGGGGAAGGACGATGAGAGGGTGGGGTGGACTCACCTTCTCCTTACTACCCCCAACCCCCCTTCTTTCCGTGGGGTAACTTACTCACCAAGACCTCCTCCACGACCACACGAATCACCATGTTGGTATCA
The DNA here is from genome assembly GCA_030849065.1 of Jaenimonas drosophilae. Classification (NCBI taxonomy): domain Eukaryota; phylum Euglenozoa; class Kinetoplastea; order Trypanosomatida; family Trypanosomatidae; genus Jaenimonas; species Jaenimonas drosophilae. The sequence goes on from JASAON010001642.1 coordinate 107,290, forward strand.
TGCTCTGTATGCTCCTTCATATGCTCTCTCTAATCTGCCCATCTACTACTTCTTTTTACTGTTTTTGTAGCCCATTTTTATACTCACATACTCAATACCACACAAAGATGGCATCTTGGGAAGCTGTGGCGAAGGAGAGCGAAGACATTCTCCAGAAGCCGGACATCAAGGGCTGCTATGAGTACCTCCTCAAGGCCTACAACGATGGCCAGACACACCCAGAGATCCTCTGGCGCCTCGCCCGTGCACACTACGAGTTGGCGGAGGAGACGACGGACGCTGGTGTCCGCGATCCTCTCCTGAAGAAGGGTCTCGAGCTCGCCGAGAAGGCCGTGCAGGAAGCCCCCGACAACTTTGCCACGCACAAGTGGCTTGGCGTCCTCATCTCTGAGCAGAACGTCAGCACCAAGGAGAAGATTGCCAACGCCTACGTCATTCGTGATCACTTCCTCAAGGCCATCGAGCTCAACCCCCATGATGCGACCTCGCAGCACTGCATGGGAAGCTGGTGCTGGTCCATCCTCCAGATTGGTTGGATGGAGCGCAAGGCCGCTGCCCTCCTCTTTGGTGAGCCCCCGAGCTCAACCTACGAGGACTGCCTGAAGTACCTGATGGCCTCTGACAAGGAGGGAGCCACCATCCACAACGCCTGCCTCATTGGTGATGTTCACCAGCAGCAGAAGCAGCATGCTGAGGCGAAGGAGTGGTACTCCAAGGCCGCAGCCATGCCCGTGAAGACAGAGCGCGAGCAGCGTAATCATGACGAGGCGGCAAAGAAGCTGAAGAAGTGCTAAAACGACGAGCAGCAGCTCTCATTTTTCGGCAATTGCTTTGTGGAGGTCCATAGTGGGTTGGTCCTGTCTATATCCTCCTACTCGCTTATTCCCGTACCGTCCACATTTGGAGAAGCTAGCAGCTCTGTTTCGTATTGTGTTCGTTCATGTTGAGAGCTACCACATGGTGGTGTGCACGCATACAACTGTTTGGTTGATTCTCTCCAGTGTGCGCGTCTAGTCCACACTTACACTTCTTCCTCTCCCCCTCCCCCTTCTCTACTTTGCATGGCATGCACCTCTCCCAGTATCCCAGTCAACCATACAGGACTAGAGTATTGAAGGTGGAGAAAGAAATGGCCGACGTGCTTGACGACAAGGTACAGGTGGCGTGTCCTGTGGAGGCGGACCCCGAAAACCCCACCACCAAGACCAAGAAGGGGAAGGAGAAGCCGGCCCGGGAGCCCTACTTGTTGTGCGAGCTGTGCAACAACATCCTTACCGACAGCGGACACAAGAAGCAGGAGCACCGTGAGATTGACCAGTTGCACGCGCTTGGCGCCGCTTCACTCCTCCCACCCATGGCCACGGCAGCCTTGGATTCCGCCTCGGACGAAATGCTTGGGGGCTTTATTCACCACCTGCTCCGTGAGGCAGACCGTGGTGAGGAGGTGTTCAATGTAATTCGAAACGCCACCGAACAGCTTCACAAGCTGCTCCATGAGAGCCTTGCTGAGAGGCCGAATGTCTTCCTCTTTGGCAGCTGTGTCTCCATGGGCATTTGGGATGGCCTCGGTGATGCTGACTTTGCGCTGGACTCGCCCGGCCTCAAGAATGGCTCGATCAAGGAAGGGGAACTGCTGGATTTGCTGGCTCGAAAACTTCGGCATGGCGGCTTTCAATTCAACGAGCTGGAGGTGGTGAAGCGTACACGGATTCCAGTCATCAAGCGGGCACGTGGAACCAAGCGGGCCTACGAGCTTCTTCGTGTACGCGACCCCTATATTCTGCGCTACTGTTTTCCATCGTCGGGGGTGAGGGCGATTTTTCTCAGCAAACTCAAATATCTGGAAAAGAAGTATGAAGGAAAGTGTGTTGTGTCAAAGGAGAGCGATGAGGTGCTCATGTACTGCACCAATGGTGCCAAGGCCCTTCGCCTCTTCAGTCGTTTGGAGGAGAAGGGGATGGTGAAGGAGTGGAAGATGAATGGTCGCCTTCCCGAGATTTTCTCAGTTGATTTTGATCTCTCTTGCCGTCTCCATGGTGTTCGCAACAGCTGGTTTCTCCGACAGTACATGAAGCAGGATTCCATTTTCCGTGTGGGCAACTTGTTCATCAAGCGATGGAGCAAGGTGAGCGGAGTGAACAACCCACGACGTGGTTATCTCACTTCCTATGCCATGACGGTGTTGTGGGTGTACTACCTTCTCGTAAAGAAGGAAGCCACCTTTGTCAATCCAGAAAGCATCACCGTTGACCATGAGACTCAGCACGACGTGAACTATCTCCCACTGTGGAAGTCGGAGGAGGCTTCAGCTTCCGTGTGGTCCCGTCTTGGCCAACTTGTTCGAGGATTCTTCAATTTCTACGATAACTTTGCGTGGGATCAGGAGGTGGTATGCCTGCGGTACGATGTGGCCAAGACGGGTGCGAGGACGCGTGAAGAGCATGGCTGGACGCGAGAAGCGGAGGTGGACACCGTCGTGCTCAGGGACAGGGTGCTCTACCGCCTGTGTATCGATGATGTGTACGAGGATGGCCTCAACCTTGGACGTCACCAAGATGATGATAAGGCTGCATATGTTCGACTGCAATTTCACCGGGCTTCCCTCCTGTGCAATGCCTCCTCCCCAGACACGCTCCCGCTCCTGCTGGAGAACACTCCTCAACATGCATCGTCCACGGTAAACGTGGAGCTGTACCGATATCTTGCGGAGCGCTCGGGACATGCAACGGTTGGCGAAATCCGAGCGCACTTTGCCGCCTCTCCCAATGCGCCATTTCTGAGCGTATATGAAGTTTCAAATCGTCTCAGTGATATGTGGTACGACGTGGCGATGCTCGCGAACGATGCCAGCGAGAATCGCTACTTCGGACGCTGGGTCGATCCCAACAAGCCCAAGCCCGTATGGCCAGCAATGGATAGCTGGGCAGCCGTGTGCGTGGATGCGTACTGGGCACACGAAATCGCCACCCACGATAAACGAGTCGTACGCCTTGTGGCCAATCGTACCGAGGAGGATCCTCTGGGCGATGAGGATCCGAATGCTTCCGAGCTGGAAAGCCAGTTGGCGCTCGCAACGAAGGAATGCCGCTCCATCGCCCAGCAGCTGGCACGAGAAGACGTGCGCCATGTGGGGGTGCCCATCACAGAGAGTACTTCTGACCTGGCCAAGAACTACTTCTTTTGTGTGGACGACTGTCGTGCCTTTGATACATACCGCGAGCAGATGGTGTTTGTGGCCCACCTTCGGACTGTGGCCCTCGTGCTAGAGAAGGGCCATCCGATGGATCATACCACCTTGGGCTCGGATGAGGATCTCATTCACTCTGAAGGGTTGGCCCTTCTCTCGTGGCAGTACAAGTCAAATATCGCTGCCTCCATATTGAGTTGCGAGTTCTACGTGAAGAAGGGTACGCGACATGGCGAGCCAACCTACACTGCAACAGATTTGCTTCTACACCATCTCGGGGACCGTGGAGATGAGGAGACTATACAGCGGAGGAGCTGCTTTAAGAAGCATTTCATCAGTAGTCAATAAGCGAACAACCAACGACAAAGCTTAGCCCCTCAACAACCTGCAGAGAGAGATCCTGCAATACGTGTTCTCTTGGTAAAAAACACATGTACTGGTCTGTGTTCGCTTCATAGCAGTGGTATTCAAGAGGTCTCAATGCCCAGATCCCCCTTATTATGTGTGTTCATTATCAGTATGGCCGGCTTATCAAGGTGCACGTTCAATTTGACCATGGGTAATTGGAATTGGTGTTCAGTAATTCTTGGATTTCCTGTATATTTGTATCGTAATAAGTGGCTGTTGAGATGGTATTGAATAGTTTGGTAGTATTGATTGTTGTGCAGCTTCTGGACATCTGCGCATGTCCTTGTGGTTTTTTCGTCAACAACCCGCTTCTATACCAATGCCACTGGTACTCAACCTTCACTCCTGATTTTTTTGTCAATATCATCGCACTATTCAGTTGTTTGATTATAGCACTCAACCTTGTCAGCCAACAGGCATACACACACACACACACACACACACACACACGCAATCAATTTGCATACCTTTATTTTATTGATTTTCAAGGCACCAGCAATGTACCACTTCACCTGTGTGCTCCTGCTTGCATGCCTGCTGTGCCTTTCTCTTCCCTCGGCCATGGGGTTTGAGGCGGTGGACACGACGAGTGGCTCCACCACCGCCAAGCAGCTCTTTGCCCGATTCAAGGGGCTCCACGGGAAGGTGTATGCCAGTGCAGAAGAGGAAGCCAAGCGGTTCGAAATCTTTGTGGAGAACACATTTTTGGCTGCCAAGCTCGCAGCCAACAACCCACACGCCCGTCTCTCCGCCATGACCCCCATGGGAGACCTTACCTCTGCGGAGTTTCTACAGCGCTTCGCACCCGGATCCACGTCGTTTGCCACCGCGGCGAAGAATGTCGGTGCACGCGTTGGTGTGGATGCCAAGATGAAGAAGGATAGCCCTGCGCAGTGGGACTGGCGTGAGCACAACGCCGTGACACCCGTGAAGCAGCAGGGCCAGTGTGGCTCCTGCTGGGCCTTCTCGACGATGGGAAACATTGAGGGTCAGTGGGCCCTTGGTGGTCATTCCCTCACCTCTCTGTCGGAGCAGATGCTCGTATCCTGTGATGATGTCGATGAGGCATGCAACGGTGGGCTCATGGATGTGGCGATGGATTGGATTGTGGTCAACCACTCCGGTGAGGTTTATACGGAGGAGAGTGTTCCCTACACCTCTGGCGATGGGACGGTGGATTCCTGCCCGGTGAATGGAGATGTCGGTGCGGTCATCTCTGGCTCGGTGACGTTGGAGCAGGATGAGGAGGTCTTGGCGGCGTGGATGCAAAAGAACGGCCCCGTCGCCGTTGCCGTGGATGCCACAGTGTGGCAGTTCTACATGGGAGGTGTGCTCTCCTTCTGTTTTGGCACTGGCCTCAATCACGGCGTCCTTCTCGTCGGATACAATGACGAAGGCGTCGACGGAAAGCCTTTCTGGATCATCAAGAACTCGTGGGGACCAGAGTGGGGTGAGCAGGGCTACATTCGCATCACCAAGGGCCAGCAGACCTGCTCCATTGGTGAGTACTCCGTCTCGGCGACCATCTCCAACAAGCCTACTTCTTCACATGCCCCGCACCCCACCACGACCAAGAGCCCAACCACCACGAAGCCTCCGCACCCAACTACGACCAGGCGCCCACACCCAACTACGACTGATGCCCCATCCTCCATCATGACTCAAAAGACCTGCTTTGACAGCAAGTGCTCCTTCATGTGCCGTGAGCAAAAGTTCCCCACGGAAACGTGTGTGTCGGTGAGCAACGGTGGCTCGGCCATCCTCCACTGCAAAGATGACGTCGTTGTGGAGGAGGTCTTTACCTCCACGGACTGCTCGGGCAAGGCGCAGCCCGCCTCACTCCCCCTGAACACCTGCCTCGGCAGCTATCTCAGCTACTTCCAGAACTCCTGCACCTATTCAGCGAACGACGAGCCGCTGGACACGGTCCTCGAACACACGGAGAAGTACACCCTCGGAGACGTACGAAGGATGCATTAAAAAAAAATACAACGATGCGTGCACAGAAAACCTGGGTTCCTGCCCGTGTTCTTCAGATTATTGTTTCCGCCTTATCCGCCATCAACCAAAGTGCTCCCCTCCCACGCTCCATCAACCTCCCCCCTCCTCCTCCAACAAACTGGTGTGTACAGGTTGAGGTGCTGAGCTATTACGGAAGCCGCTTGAACCAACCTTGATATCTGCTCACTTTGCTGTATCGGCCAATACACAAGGGGAAGGCTGCGCACATACCGCGTGGAGCTGTCAGTGTAGATACAGCGATGCTGCGTCTTCGTCGTGTACAACGCGTCTCACCACCCGTATTGGATGTCAATGCTTATGCCATCATGCATCTTTTGAGGATGAAAATACCCTCGCCCTCTTCCCAAGCACTTGAAAAAAAAAAGAGAGAGAGCAACCATGAACACCTACATTATGTTGACGGGGGGTGGAAGCCTGAGGAACACAACTGGTGTGGTGCGCAGGGGCCCTCGCACCGATCGAAGTGGCACTGCCGTGCCAATTCTTTTTGTTTTGCTCATTGCTTTTTGCTCTTTGTTGACGCACCGATCAAAGTGACACTGCCGTGCCAATTCTATTTGTTCTGTTCATTGCTTTTTGCTCTTTGTTGACATTCACTGTCGTCGTTGTGCCTCGGAAAAACTGGCCAGACGGGAATCTCTGCAGCACTGAGGATGCACCTACAACCCACGTTGTGCTGGCATGCAACAGATGATGTTACGTACTCACTATTTCTTTCTTTCTCTTTCTCAACTACACCATTTGTATTTGATGTAGTACTTGCGCCACACGTAGCTGTTGTGTAAGTCTTTTATTTTTGGAATAAAGTGAAGTGTACATAGTCAGCCCAGTTTCTCGGCACAACCACCCAAACCTGAGACCCAACTTGTTTCTTTGTTTTAGATCAGTAGCCATTTGCGCGCAGCTCGTTCCAGTACCACACGCACCATCATCATACTCCACCTCCACGACCAACCTAAGCTGTCAATAGAAGCATAAGAAAACGATGGAAGGTGATTCCCCCAACGTGCCGGACTTCAACGCCCCACCGCGCTCTGATCTCCGTCATCAGTACATCTTCTCCCGCGTGAGGGACTTCCTCTCCTGTGGAGATGCCACAAAGAGTGATGAAATTGGGCGTGAGATTGAGCTCAACTTCAATGATACGACTGCCAACTTCATGATGGTGCATGAGATGCTGGAGGGTACCGGAGCAAACACCCTCCTCTTCACCTTCCAGTCCCCAGAGGGCGAGGAAGATGGCGCCAAGAGTGTGTTGGAAGTCTTGAACCCCGAGAAGGGGAAGATCTCCCACGTCCGTCAGCGGAGTGTTTACCTCCTGCGGCCTAGCAACGGCCAGGCCATCGCCTCGCGGGACACGACACAGGTGGTGCAGGACGTCACCATGGGCGTCCTTCAAGCGGATGTCATCAGCAGCTTCGAACACCTCCTCACTGAGGTGTACACCCCAGCCCTCAACCGTCTCCAGAACTGGGGCAAGAACACCCACGAAGACCGCAATCGCTTCATTGTGCAAATTATGCACTACGCCGATCGCGTCAGTGAGCTGCAGCAGCTTCAGGACGACACCGTGCGTCTTGTGCCCATCTCTGAAGGAACGTGGAAGCAGCTTCAGAGCGGAAGCGTGAACAAGCGGGGTGGCATCAATGATCAGCAAGTGGTGCAGGCATTGAGCCAGTCCGTGGAAAAGTGGATCAGTGGGGTCAACACCGTTGTCTCTCACGGCCCCAACTACGAGGCTGAGCTTCAGAATGAGCTCGCTGGCCCCAAGACGGAGATTGAGCTGTGGAAGAACCGTCTGGCGAAGCTTCGCTTGATGGAGGAGCAGCTCGACGCGGTGCTGGCACCTCGTGCCGTGCAGTACCTGCGTGAGGCGAAGAGCCCCCTCATTGCCCGATGGACGGAGATGGATGCCGGGCTGACGGAGGCGCTCGCAGAGGCCCATGAAAACGTGAAGTACCTCGAATCCCTCGACAAGTACTTTGACGTGCTGTATGGCTCCAACCTGCAGCAAATCATGAGCGTCCTGCCCTCCCTCATCGCCAACGTCCGCATGATGTACAGCATCGCACGCTACTACCCCACGCGCGACCGCATGACGGCACTCTTCTTCAAGATCACCAACTCCCTCGTGATTGCCTGCAAGAAGTGCATCAACCCCACCGGCACCCGTGCCCGTATCTGGGATATGGCTCAGAACCCCACCTCCCTGCAGGACCTCCTCGCCCGTCTTCAGTCGTGCGCCGACCTCAACGCCGTCTACGTCAACGAGTACCGCAAGTCGCAGGATATCCTCAGCAAGAAGGGAGGAAAGCTATTTGACTTTGATGAGCTCAAGTTCCTCGGTCACTTCAACCTCTTCACGAAGCGCGTGGATAAGCTCATTGTGGTGTTCCGCAAGGTGGAGCAGTTCAGCCTTCTCCGCGACTACAACATTGAGTCGATGGAGGGTTTGATTCCTCGCTTTGAGGAGTATCTCGGCCACCTCCGCGGCAAGACGACCGATATCCTTGACATCCATGACAACAACAAGTTTGATGTGGAGTTCAAGATTTTTGAAACACGTCTGTCGGAGCTGGAGACGTCGATGCAGGTGGCCATCAACAGCAGCTTTGAGAACATCACCTCCACCGAGAATGCCCTCATGTTGCTCAAGAAGTACCAGAAGATCCTCCAAACTGAGTCCTTTGCTGCGGATCTCGACTCCAAGTACCTCGTCATCTTCTACAGCTATGGCCTTGAGCTGGAGAAGGATCAGAAGACCTATGAGCGCTACAAGACGGACCCCCCAATGGCCCGCAACATGACACCCGTCGCTGGCGCCATCAGCTGGTCGAGGCAGCTCCTCCGCCACATCAAGGACCCCATGGATAAGTTCAAGAACAACCGCACCATCATGGCCAACACCAAGGACAGCAAGAAGGTCATCCGCACCTACAACAAGGTGTCGGTGGCACTGCTGGAGTTTGAGGCCATCTGGGTGGATGCCTGGAAGCGCTCCATTGAGTCCAGCAAGGCTGGCCTCAACGCCACCCTGCTCGTTCGTCATGAGGGGCGCCTCTACGTCAACTTTGATGTTGAGATTCTCCAGCTCATCAAGGAAACGCGTGCGCTGCTGCTTCTCGGCGATATCGAGGTCCCACCAGCGGCGAAGATCATCCTGATGCAGGAGCAGCGTCTCAAGACCTTCTACAATGAGCTCCAGCACCTCGTGAAGGAATACGAGCGTGTGGTTGGTCGTGCGGGAGACAAGGGAAGCAAGATTATTGGCATCACCCGTCCGCTTCTTCAGCCCATGATTGATGAGCTGGACACCGTCTTCCGTCCTGGTGAGAACACCCTCACCTGGTCCTCCATGAACGTGGATGCCTTCATGGAGCGCGTGCGCAATGCCATCGCCAACCTCGACAGCGTCGTGACGAAGGTCAACGACATCGTCACCAACCGTATCCAGAAGAACCTCAAGGCGGTGTCCAGCACCTTGCTGATTCACTTGTTTGATGACCACTTCTCCCTCGACCAGTTCGTTCAGGTTCAGGAGAAGCACATTCACCAGCAGTGTGAGGTGATGGACATCAAGAACCGCGAGATTGAGAGCGCCGTGGATGATGTTGTCTATACCATTCTCCAGAATGCCTCCGGCCACGGTGGTGTTCCGGAGCTGAGCTCCGTCGAGCCTGAGGTGTTGGAGAAGATTGTGGTGCTGAAGAGCCACTTTAATCGCCTCATGTTCAAGGCCATCCTCACCTGCACGACCCGGTCGTTGAATCTCCTCAAGAAGCGCGTGGGCACCCGCAACCGCGTGGCCTTCCTCTTCTCTGAGAAGCCCTTCTTTGATGTGGAGCTCCAGCTCATCAACGCCGAGCCCTACATGTTCCTCAGCCCATCGCTGGATGAGGTGCAGAAGACCATCAACCAGTGTGCGACGGCCCTCCTCTCCTGCAGCAAGTACATGACCCGCTGGCGTGGTCTGCCCGATGACAGCTCCTCCTTCTACGAGGAGATTGCCAAGAACAAGGAGGTGGTGAAGGATGTGCTTCTCCTTACTGGAAGCATCCACGGCCTCAAGAAGCAGGTGAAGGACTACCAGGACCACTTCACGAAGTACGAGGACTTGTGGAAGCTGGACAAGGATGATGCCTACGAGGCGTTCCTCAAGACGGACCCCACCCTGGACGACTACGAGGCCAGGCTGGAGAAGTACTGCGCTCTCGAGGATGAGATTGGCGACTTGGCCCCCGTCTTCAACATTGGCAGCCTTGCCATTGAGAACAAGCCACTCAAGGAGGAGCTGCTGCACCGTGTGACGGAGTGGAAGGAGCTCTTCGTCAACAAGGTGCACATGAACGCGCAGAACATCCTCGACTCACTCACCCAAAAGATGGATGAGGAGTCGCAGCAGCTCAGCCTGCCCATTCCAGATCAGGATAAGCTGGAGGACCTGCGCGTGCTCATGGACACCCTCAAGGAGATTCGCGACCGTGAGCCCCTCGTGGACTTTCAGTTCCGCCCCGTCACCGATGCCTACACCCTGCTCCAGCGCTACACCAACCAGATCCCGAAGGAGGAGCTCGACCGCGTGGATGACCTCCGCTTCAAGTGGCGCAAGCTCCACAAGGCTGCCCAGCGCCGTACCGATGAGATCAACCACATGCAGCACGGCTTCAAGAAGGGTCTCACGCAGGAGGTGCAGAAGTTCAGTGCGGAGGTCATCGCCTTCCGCAATGACTACGATGCCAGTGGCCCGATGGTGGAGGGTCTTGTGCCACAAGAAGCCATGGAGCGCCTCAAGCGCTACCAGCGTCAGTTCGATGACAAGTACCGCAAGTGGATGACCTTCATGGCAGGTGAGGAGCTCTTTGGTCTGCCCGTGCACAAGTATCCGGAGCTGGTCAAGACGAGGAAGGAGCTCGAGCTGCTTGATAAGCTCTACACGCTCTACATCAACGTTCTCCACAAGGTGAATGGCTACAACGATATTCTCTGGTGCGACCTGAACTTCGATGCCGTGTGCGAGGAGGTTAGCGTCTTCGTCAGTCAGTGCAAGCGTCTGCCCAAGTCTCTCCGCGACTGGGACGCCTTCATTGAGCTCAAGAAGATTCTCGATGACTTCATGGAGCTGCAGCCCGTGATTCAGGAGCTCAAGAGCCCTGCGGTCGTGGAGCGCCATTGGCAAGAGATCATGAAGGTGACGGGCCACAAGTGGCGCACCGATCCGGATCTCTTCAAGCTGCAGGACCTTGTGGATGCCAACCTCCTCAGCGTGGTGGAGGAGGTGATTGACATTGCTAGCTCCTCCGCACGTGAGGCGGAGATCGAGAGCAAGTTCCGTATTCAGGAGGCCCTGTGGAAGGACCAGGAGCTGCACTTCTCTGAGTTCAAGCACCGTGGACCCATCATCCTCAAGGGTGATGATACCTCCTCCATCCGTGAAGGTCTGGAGGAGTCATCTCTCGCCGTCAATTCGATGCTCTCTTCTCGTTACTGTGCCTTCATGCGCGACATCATCCAGGGATTCCTTCAGAAGCTCGTCAAGGTGAGCGAGACGATCAGCTTGTGGACGGAGGTGCAATTCACGTGGATGTACCTCGAGGCTGTCTTTGCCGGTGGTGACATCATGAAGCAGCTCCCGCAGGAGGCCAAGCGCTTCGCCATGATTGACAAGCAGTGGCAGAAGATCATGAACAAGGCCAACGAGACCCCCAACGTGTTGGAGTTCTGCTACGAGAATGAGCTGCTGCAGTCACTGCCCAACCTGAAGGAGCAGCTCGATGAGTGCCAGCGCAAGTTGTCGCTCTACCTCGAGCAGAAGCGCAATCTCTTCCCTCGCTTCTACTTCGTCTCCGATACGGTGCTGCTGGAGATTCTGTCACAGGCCAGCGACCCGCAATCAATCCAGCCTCACTTGGCCTCACTCTTCGATGGTTTGGCTGCCGTCACCTTCGAGCGCGTCAAGCCCAAGGAGGCCGGCATGCAGCCCTACTTCCAGATTGTGGAGATGACCTCTGGTGAGGGCCAGAGCTTGATGATGCGTGAGCCCACGCCTTGTGTTGGCAACGTGGAGGACTGGCTCAACCGTCTCTGCCGCGGTATGACCGACACAGTGTGCGAGGTGGTGAAGGGCTCCGTGACGGAGCTCAACACGATGCTCGCCAACACCAGCTACCTCGGCACCATCATTGAGCGCTACCCCGCCCAGGTGTCGTTGCTCATGCTCCAGTTCTTCTGGACCGCCGATGTGACGGAGTGCATCAACAAGGGCATCATGCGTTCACGTGGCAAGGATTCTGCCGCGGCGAGGGCGAAGTGCGATTCCGTCAAGAACTTCCTCGTCAACATCACCACCTCCCCCGAGCTGGAGAAGCGCCCGCTGCGCATGCGTACCAACATTGAGACCCTCATCACCATTCAGGTGCATCAGCAGGAGGTCTTCATTGACCTCCAGCGCGCCTCCATCAAGGATATCACCCACTTCGACTGGCTGAAGCAGGCTCGTTTCTACTACAAGCCCGAGCGCGATCTGACCATCATCTCCATCGCCGACTCCGACACGGAGTACTGCAATGAGTACCTTGGCGTGAAGGAGCGTCTCGTCATCACCCCGCTCACCGATCGGTGCTACATCACCCTCTCGCAGGCACTTGCCATGTACATGGGTGGTGCCCCTGCTGGTCCTGCCGGTACGGGTAAGACGGAGACTACGAAGGATCTTGCCCGTACTTACGGCAAGTTCTGCGTCGTCTTCAATTGTTCCGATCAGCTTGACCGTCATGCCATGGGCAAGATCATTCGTGGTCTCTCGCAGGCCAACGCGTGGGGCTGCTTCGATGAGTTTAACCGTATTGACCTCCCCGTGCTCTCCGTCGTGGCGCAGCAGGTCAGCTGTGTGTTGCAGGCCCTGAAGCAGCACAAGGAGAAGTTCATCTTCATTGATGGACAGGTGACGGACTTGATGCCTGGTGTGGGCTTCTTCATCACCATGAATCCCGGTTACGCCGGTCGTCAGGAGCTGCCCGAGAACCTCAAGATTCTCTTCCGTGGTGTGACTATGATGGTGCCCGATCGTCAGACCATTATGAAGGTGAAGCTGGCCTCCCAGGGCTACAGCCAGGATGACCTCCTCAGTAAGAAGTTCTTCATTCTATACAAGCTCTGCGAGGAGCAGCTGTCCAAGCAGCGTCACTACGATTTTGGTCTCCGCAACATTCTCTCCGTGCTTCGTACCGCCGGTGCGGTGCTCCGTCGCAGCCCTGGCAAGGATGAGGAGGACCTCTTCATGCGTACTCTGCGAGACATGAATCTCTCCAAGTTGGTCTTTGAGGATATTGACCTCTTTGACTCGCTCCTGCGTGATATGTTCCCTGGCCGGCAGTTCGTGAAGGGCACCCATCCCGAGATTGAGGGTGAGCTGAAGAAGGTGGTGGAGGAGAAGGGTCTCATTCACTGGACCCCATGGATCAGCAAGGTGCTTCAGCTCTACGAAACCAAGTTGGTGCGCCACGGTATCATGATTGTGGGTCCAGCCATGTGTGGTAAGACGCAGTGTTATGACGCTCTGACTGACACGCTCTCCCGTACCGTCACCCCGCATCAGCAGCTCCGCATGAACCCCAAGGCCATCACGGCACCTCAAATGTTCGGACGCGTCGATGTCGCGGGTGATTGGCACGATGGTGTCTTCTCATCCCTCTGGCGTCAGGGTGTGCGTAGCGCCAAGAAGCGCAACGTGTGGATTGTGTGTGATGGCCCCGTCGATGCCATTTGGATTGAGAATCTGAACACCGTCCTCGATGACAACAAGCTCCTCACCCTCGCCAATGGTGATCGTATTCAGATGACCGACACGATGAAGTGCTGCTTCGAGATGGAGAACTTGGCCAACGCCTCCCCGGCTACGGTGTCTCGTGCTGGTATCGTCTTCATTTCCGATGTTATTCTTGGATGGATTCCGGTCTTGGAGTCGTCACTGCGTGCGACGGCCACCGCGGATGGTCAGGTCCTGCCCAAGGACATTGATACGCTCTGCCAGGCCTCCCTCGCCGAGAAGCTCCTCGCCATCTTCCTCCCCAACCAGGGAGAGAGCGCCGATGAGTGTTTAACCAACCAAATCAGCACCTTCTACAACACGGAGTGCTCCATCATCATGAAGACCTCCACCGCCCATCTCGTCATCAACGCATTCCACCTCGCCGTCGCCCTTGGCATGGAGATTGGTGAGGATGTCCAGGTCAGCGACCGTCTGGCGCAGCAGATTTACTGGTTCAGCATGTGGTGGTCCTTTGGTGGTATGTTGGAGTCGAAGGACCGCGCCAAGTTTGACCACTTCGTGCGCAGCAAGTTCCACCACATCCCCGCCCCTGCCGAGGGTCAGGTCTTTGACTTCTCCCTCAATTGCAAGACGGGCGAGTGGGAGCACTGGAGCACCTTCCTCGAGGAGTGGAAGTACCCGGGAGATGACCGGCTGGACTTCTCCACCCTCTTCATCCCCACGGCAGACTCCGTCCGCCTGCACTACCTATCCAAGTGCAACTACTTGCAACACCGCCCGACGATGCTCATTGGTGTCAGTGGTACCGCCAAGACCGTGACGGTGGAGAAGTTCCTCCTCAAGGTCAAGGCCGATGATGAGCAGAGCAACTTCCGTAAGGTGAACTTCTCCAGCATGACAACCCCGCAGAACTTCTACAACACCCTGGAGGACATGACGGAGAAGAAGATGGGCTCCAACTACGGACCGAAGAACTGCGAGACCCTCGCCGTCTTCATTGATGACATCAACATGCCCGAGATCAACGAGTGGGGTGATCAGATCACCAACGAAATCGTGCGCCAGGTCGTCGAGCTCAACCAGGTCTACGACCTCTCCAAGCCTGGCCTCCGCAAGGAGCTCAAGGGTCTCGTCTACATGGCTGCCATGTCGCACCCCGGCGGTGGCAAGAATGACATCCCCAACCGTCTCAAGCGCCACTTCTCCATCTACAACGTGCCCCTGCCCGAGGAGACCAACATTCAGCAGATCTTTGGTTCCATCTTCGAGGGCCGCTTCTGCAATGACAACTACATGCAGAGCGTCCAGGACGTGGCCCGCATGCTCACCCGCATGTCCATCAGCTTCTGGGAGAGCATCGGCAAGCGCATGCTGCCCACCCCAGACAAGTTCCACTACTTCTTCAACTTGCGAGACCTCTCCCGCATCACCCAGGGTGTCATGCTTGCTGGTATGTACGCCGACCCCGACCGTCCAGAGAAGCGTGCGCAGAGCACCCCGTGGGATGTGGTGAACGACCCCGTCACCCTCGTCCGCATTTGGAAGCACGAGTGCGCCCGTGTCTTCAGCGACAAGCTCAACAGCGTCACGGACAAGAAGTGGTTTGACCAGCACATTCAGAACTGCATCGCCGATCACCTCGCCTCCACACCCTACAAGGATGTCATTGAGCAGGTGCGCGACCCCATCTACATGGCCAACTTCCTCCGCGACCCCATCTACGACCCCGAAACGGGTGAGCTCGCCGAGCCCGCCCCACGTGTGTACGAGCCCGCTCCCACCTTGGATGCGGTGCTGGAGCGTCTCCAGACGGCCATGCAGGGTCACAACGAGACCCCCGCCGGACGTGTGAAGAAGCTCAACCTCGTCCTCTTCGAGGCTGCCCTGAAGAATGTGTGCCGTATCTCCCGCGGTCTCTCCCTCCCACGTGGAAACCTCCTCCTCGTTGGTGTCGGTGGTAGTGGCAAGCAGTCTCTGGCCCGTCTCGCCGCCTTCATCAACAACCAAGACTACGCCACCCTCACCATCTCCAAGGGCTTTGGCGTCAACCAGCTCTTTGATGCCATTCGCGAGCAGTACATCAACTCCGCCACCAAGAAGGCCGTGACGATGCTCTTCACGGATAATGACATCAAGCAGGAGATCTTCCTTGAGTACATCAACTCCTTCCTCTCCAATGGTGAGATTGCCGGTCTCTTCGCCACCGATCAGCGTGACTCCGCCATCAACGACATCCGCCCCATCATGAAGAAGGATCCCTACACCAAGTTTGAGGACATGAACGAGACCTTGTGGAAGTACTTCATCAACCGCGTGCGCGAACGTCTTCACTTTGTCCTCTGCTTCAGCCCTGTCGGCGACAAGTTCCGCACCCGTGCCCGCAAGTTCCCCGCCCTGGTGAGCTCCTGCATCATCAATTGGTTCTTCCCATGGCCGAAGCAGGCCTTGTTGGATGTCTCCACCCGCACCATCATGAACTTTGAGATGGCCACGGAGGACAAGAACAAGGACCATCTCGTTGAGCTCATGGCGGAGATTCACTCCCTGATGCTTGACCGTTCCGAGGAGTACCTCGCCCGGTACCGCCGCTCCGTCTACAGCACACCAAAGTCCTACCTCGGCTTCATTGACTCCTACACCAGCGTTTACACCAAGAAGTTCTCCGAGCTGAATGAGGAAGCCAAGAAGATCAACAATGGTCTTCAGAAGCTGCACCAGGCTGGCGAGGATGTGCGTGTGATGCGTACGCAGCTGCAGGAGAAGGAGGTGCTGCTGAACAACAAGCGCAAGGAGACGGACATCCTGATGAAGGAGATTGAGGTGCGCACCGGTGAGGCCGAGAAGAAGCGGGCGGAAGTGGAGTTGGTGAAGGAGGCGGTGTCGCACGATGCCGCCATCGTCGCCGAGGGTGAAGCCGAGGCCCAGCGCGATCTCCTCGCCGCCCAGCCCGCCCTCGATGCCGCCATCAAGTCGCTGAACTCACTCGTCCCGTCCGACTTCACAACCTTGAAGGCCCTCGCCAACCCGCCCGCCCTCATCAAGCGTATTTTTGATGCCGTCAACATCCTCCTCATGCGTGGACCTCTCACCGTGCCCGGGGCGGAGGAGGTGAAGGGAACGCTCTGGATCAACGACTCGTGGGCCATCTCGGGTCGCCAACTGGCCTCCGCCACCGATGCTCTCTCGTGGCTCTACGACTTTGGTGATAAATCCAAGGACAACATCAACGAGGAGACGTGCGAGCTCCTCCTGCCCTACCTCTGGATGAAGGACTTCAACGCCGCCACCGCCTACAAGGTCAGTGGTGCCGTGGGTGGTTTGTGTACCTGGGTGCGCTCGATGCACGCCTACATTGGCATTGCCAAGGTGGTGGCCCCCAAGAAGGAGGCACTTCGTATCGCCTCCATCAAGCTCCGTGCGGCCAACAAGAAGAAGGAGGAGCAGGAGCAGGAGCTCGAGCGGGTGACGCAGGATGTCAACGCCTACAACGAGCAACTTCGCGAGGAGAATGCCAAGAAGCAGATTCTGGAAGATGATGCCATGCAAACCAAGAACCGCATGGACAGTGCCAACGGCCTCATTGACGCCCTCTCTGGGGAGCGTGAGCGATGGACGCAGCAGAGTAACGATTTCAAGATGCTCATTGAGCGTCTCGTTGGTGATGTGGCGCTGAGCTGCGCCTTCATCTCCTACTGCGGCCCCTTCAACGCCGAGTTCCGTACGATGCTCCTCAATGAGTTCTTCTACCCCAAGTGCAAGCAACTGGGCATCCCCGTGACCCCTGACCTCAACGTGGTGAAGTTCCTCGTGGATGAAACCACCATCGCCGATTGGCAGCTCGAGGGTCTCCCGGCTGATACCCACTCCGTCCAGAATGCCATCATGATCACCGCGAGCTCCAAGTTCCCCCTCCTCATTGATCCTCAGGGTCAGGCCCTCAACTGGATCCGCAAGCGTACGGAGGACTTGTCCAACAAGGTGGTCCAGATCAACGACCGCACCTTCAGCAACCACCTGCAGGCCCAGCTCGACCTTGGACGCCCACTCATTATTGAGAACCTGCCCGAGGAGGTTGACCCCGTCATTGATCCGGTCCTGGAGAAGCAGGTTGCCCGCAGTGGCAAGACACAAATCATCAAGATCAACGGTGAGGATATGACCTACAACGACAAGTTCAGCATGTTTATGACAACCAAGTTGCCCAACCCAAGCTTCACCCCCGAGATGTTCGCCAAGTGCCTTGTCATTGACTTCACCGTCACGATGGAAGGTTTGGAGCAGCAGCTCCTCTCGCACGTCATTGGCCGCGAGAAGGCGGAGCTCAATGAGGAGAGCGCCAAGCTCACCGAGGACATCAACAGCAACGAGAAGCGCCGAAAGAACCTCGAGGACCGCCTGCTCAAGCAGCTCAGCGAGTCCACGGGCAACTTGATTGATGATGTGGAGCTCATCAGCACCCTGCAGGAGACCAAGGATGCATCCGCCGAGATTGCCGAGAAGCTCTCCACCGCCATGGAAACGAAGAAGCGTATTGCCGGAGCCTGCGAGGAGTACCGCCCCGTCGCCTGCCGTGGTGCAGTGCTCTACTTCCTTGTGGTGCAGATGTCCCTCGTCTCCCACATGTACCAAACCTCCCTGGTCCAGTTCAACGGCATCTTTGACAGCTCCATCCTCCGTTCCGAGCACCACCCCGTGACGGCCAAGCGTATCGCCACCATCATTGACTTCCTCAGCATGTCCGTCTTCAAGTACATCATCCGCATGCTCTTCTCCAAGCACAAGCTCCTCTTCGTCCTGTTGATGGCCTGCAAGATCCAAATGAAGGCCAACCTCCTCGAACCCACCTCCTTCGAGGTGCTCCTCAAGGGTGGTGGTGGCATTCAGGTGGACAAGGCGAAGCCCTTTGGGTGGATCAAGGACAAGGCCTGGGCCAACGTCATCGCCATTGCCCAGCAGGTCCCCCGCTCCTTCAAGCAGCTGCCCGACCTCATCATGCGCAATGAGCAGCAGTGGAGGCAGTTCATTGACTGCGAGGCACCCGAGAACCAAATCATCCCCGACATCAACGACAAGCTCGACAGCTTCGAGCGCATGCTGTTGGTGCGTGCGGTGCGTGAGGATCGTACGATGCTCGCGGCGACGCAGTACGTGTCCAAGACCTTGGGCAAGGACTTCGCGGAGCCACAGCAGCTGGAGCTGATTGAGGTGGTGGAGGAGACCACGGGCATGACCCCGATCGTCTTCCTGCTCTCGCAGGGTTCCGACCCAACCACCCTCATCGAGGCATGTGCCAAGAAGATGAAGAAGAAGATCTTCCCCATTTCCATGGGTCAAGGTCAGGAAGAGGCCGCCATGGCCATTGTGAATTCATCTTGGCAGAATGGTGACTGGGCGTTGCTGCAGAACTGCCACTTGGGTTTGCCCTTCCTCATTCAGCTGGAGGAGCGCCTGCGCCAGCAGATGATGCCCGCCCACGCTGGTGAGAAGAAGATGGAGGTGCATGAGGAGGCCCGCCTGTGGATCACCAGTGAGCCCCACAACTCCGTCCCCATTGGTCTTCTTCAGATGTCCATCAAGCTCACCAACGAACCCCCGCAGGGTATCAAGGCTGGTTTGATTCGTACCTACTCGTGGATGTCGCAGGATTACCTGGAGATGTTCCGTCGCCCAGAGTGGCGGCCGATGCTCTTCACCCAGTGCTTCCTGCACTCGGTGGTCGTGGAGCGACGTAAGTTCGGACCCATTGGTTTCAGCGTCCCCTATGAGTTCAACCAAGGTGATTGGATGGCCTCGGTGCAGTTCCTCATCAACCACATGACGACCATTGGTGAAGGTCTGCGGAACCCCGTCAATCGTGACACCGTGTGCTACATGGTGGCTGATATTCAGTACGGTGGCCGTATTACCGACAACAACGATCGCGCCCTCTTCAAGGCTATCACGGAGTTCCTCTACGACCTCCACATCACCAACCCGGACCGCTGCAAGGATGGACGTGTTATCACGGAGTTCTATCAGAGCTACGGCATCCCCCTCTTCGACGACATCAACAAGCACCGCGACTTCATTCGCGATACCTACCCCGATGTCGATACCCCCGAGGTGTTCCAGATGCATCCCAATCAGGATATCACCTACCGTACTCGTCAGGCACAGGAGGTCCTTGCCACCATTCTGGATGTCCAGCCACGTGGTGCGGTGACCACGGGCGGCGCCACCCGCGAGGACAAGGTACTCGGCATGGCCGACAACTACCTCAAGATCCTCCCCGACAACTGGTCCGTAGACCGCCGCACCTACCTCTCCGACCGCCAGCCACTCTCCATCTTTGCTGGTCAGGAAATCGACCGCCTGAGCTTGACGATCCGCACGGTTCGCAAGACATGCCAGGACCTGAAGCTCGCTGTGGCCGGTACCATCATCCTCACCCCAGCCCTCCAGGACGCGCTGGACTTCCTCTACGATGCCCGTGTGCCCCCGTCATGGGTGGCTGTGGGCTGGCCCTCACCCAACATCGCCCTCTGGATCGCCGAGGTGGTGCGACGCTACGAGCAGCTCAACAGCTGGGCGTGCAATGGACGTCCGCAGGTGTACTGGCTGCCTGGCTTCTTCAACCCTCAGGGTTTCCTCACCTCCGTGCGTCAGGAGATCACCCGAAGCCACGCCAACGAGCCCATTCCGTGGGCCCTCGACAAGGTCGACACCCGCACAGAAGTGCGCTCCTCCGAATACCGCCCCGGACAGGACGCCAAGCCCGAGGATTTGCGCACTGAGAAGGGCGAGGTGGTGATCTACGGGCTCTTCCTCGAAGGTGCCATGTGGGACAAGTCCAACAAGCGGCTCAAGGATCCCTTCCCTGGAGATCTCTTCCGCGAGCTGCCGATGCTGCTCATCTCGGCCGTCAACAAGGATGCCCCGCCTCCGGTCGCGGCTCCAGTGAAGCCCGGGCAGGCCAAGGAAAAGAAGGGCAAGCAGGAGTACTACCGCTGCCCTGTTTACAAGTACCCCACCCGCTCCGACATCAACTGGATCTTCGATGTGAACCTCCCCGTGCAGGAGGATGATGCCTACTGGCGCATGCGCGGTGTCTCTCTTCTCGGAAGTACAGACTAAGATAGCCCTCGTCAGAGCTTGCTTGCGATGCTACGATTACTTTTTTACCTTCAGGTATAGACGATGTACATAGTCTCAATGGGTCCATATGTTTCCTTGTTTCGTATTGGGTGCGATGCCGATGCACCATAATACCACAATCTCATTTCTTCGTTGGCCAACTGCGTTGGCTGAATGTGTCACAGACTCTGTGGCATTTCGTCTTTACTGAACTACACAAGTGTCCCTCAATCCAACTTCTGCCCATTCTTTTGTTATTCGTCAAAGGAAGGATCGCGCAGCACATATCGCTCATCTTTCATCTTCACAGTATCTTTTTCTTTTGTAGCTGAGACATCCATATGAACAGGCTGTCCCCACGTTTGCTTCAAGCTGGAGCTGGAGCAAACAGTCTAGTCCGCAGCAGGGCAGCAGAGCACACGCTACCGCCAGAGCTTATTGAGGAAGCGGGTACCAATCTGCCGGGCATCCCACACACGTTCCGTGTCTGCCGTGCGTACCGTCAGTGGCTGAAGTTGGCCGTTCTGTGCCCACCAAGTGCTCTGTGCGAGCTCAATGAGCATGCCCAAATGAACGAGCGCTTCGTTGTGATTATCAGGCAAAAATTCCGCGAAGGTTCGGAGATTCGGGACGCCGATCAAATTGCCGTGGCGGTTCAAACCTGCGAGCGAAGCCTGAATATGATGCGTTTTCTTACAGCGGACGGCGCAAAGAGGAAGTTTCCCGAAGCAAAGCCGCGCCTCAATCTTCACAAGATGGGATTTCTCGAAATGGGGAAAATTAACTACAAGCAGATGATGAAGGAGTACTGGAACACCTATGTGATGCGGCGCTGGTAAGATGAAAACCAAACCCAATTTAGCTCTGCAGAAAGTGACCGGCTTCGTGCGGGAATGACCTGACTCCCCTGAAAAAAAAAAACGCCCCCCCCCCCCCCCCCCCCCCCCCCCCCCAGCCAAAGCCCCCCCCCCCCCCCCCCCCCCGCGCCCCCCCCGCCCCCCCCCCCCCCCCCCCCCCCCCCCCCCCCCCCCCCCCCGGGGGGGCCCCCGGGGGGGGGGGCCTCGCCAAAATTCGGGACGCGGGTTTCCCCACCNGCGCGTTGCGCTCACTGTTCTACGCATATCACATTGCTTCGCCATCGCTTCGGTTCCTTTGGCTGTGGCTTGGCCTCCGCCTTTGGGGAGGGGGCATTCATCATGAATTTTTCTTAACGGCTGAAACAATGGGAGGGAAAGCCCCACGTGTTAATTTTGGGTCCGCACGCGAATACGGGCGGAAATGGTGGGAAAATAGGGAAAAACACAATCAAACTAGGGTCAAGCTTTCAAAACTCATGCTTTCCTCCTATTGTGTCACAAAATCTTTTGGGGGGCGAAAAGAATAAGGGTGGTGGGCGGGCGTAAAAAACAGTATTTCCACGATAAACCGCACACCACCAAGTGTAGAAAGGGAAGAAGGTCAAGTGTTGACAACTCGGGTGTGGCAATATGCAGTCCACTTCCATTGTTCCAAATCCCTCTTTTCCCCCACACGTGACGGGTGACGCCTCCTTACCCCATCACGATTCGGTATATCATGGGGACAATGCCAAGATACAAACGCAAAGAAAAGCGAGAGTGAGAAACCCAAGTGCAAGTGGAGCATTTGCCATTCGGCGAGCCACATTCCGCCCCAAGGCAGACCCACGCCCGCTCGATCAGCGCCATGTTCGGCACCATGCTTGCCCAATACCCGCGGCAAAAAAAGCGAGCCCCGGCCCCCCCGCACCCCAACAGACCCAGCGGCGGCGCAAAAAGTTTTCCGCCGCGCATGAAGAAAGGAAAAGAAGAAGTCCCCACCAGGGGAAACCCAGAAAGAAAGGCCCCAGCCGCCCCGCAAAAAACAAAACACCGGTTTGGGGCAAAGGCAGATGGGTGGGGAGGGGGGGGGGCGAAAAGCAGGCCTAAGCGGACCGCGCCTGGTAGAAATTTGGGCACGCGCCACGGTGCCATTCAAAAGCCCAAGAGAAAGCGGGAAAGACCCGAAGGAAGACATACATAGAGGAATGCCACAGGTTCCAAAGGCCGACGAAACGGCCGAACTGGCAACGGGGGTAAAATATGCCATAGGAACACGCATGGATCGTATGAGCCCAGGTGAATATTTTGGGTCCACATTTCGGCCTATTTTGGTCAACATGAAAAACCACTTATGCGGTCCAAAAATGGTGTTAGCCACGCCTCTCCGGCATCAAATGATGTCTGCAACAGCACGATGGCATTCATTAACTGCTCGTCACGTAGTGCGTTGCAGTATTCCAACCCCCCAACCAACCAAAGAGAAAAAAAAACCAACCACCATCAAATGAGCGCGGGCGGGCCTGAAGAACACAAACGAAAAAGTTTCGCAGGGCGAAAAATCCCCGGAAAATCACGGTGGCGCCGGCGCCTAAAGCGGGGGGGGGGGGGAAGCACCCGCCAAACAAACCCCGCGGGAATTGAAAAGCACCCGGCCAGTTAAAAAAAACCAAGGCGCCAATCCGGCGGCCGCAATGGGGCCCCGGCCAACAAAAGCGCCGGCGGGGCAATGGCGGTCAGGGGAGGCCCGCCCCCCCCCCCCGGCGCCGCGCCGCGGAAGGCGGCCCGCAGGACCCGAATGGCCAAACAGAGAGAAAAGCCGACACGCCGGCCCCAAGCCTCGAGAAACCAAACCACGCCATAGGCGCAACAACCCTGCGGGGGGTGGGGGAATTTCCATGCGATCCAAACAACCCGGACGCCAAGGTTTCTTTGGCGGAGTGAGGGGGGGGGGGGGGGGGAATGCCGCAAGCGCGGAGCAATCGACGCCAACCGCGATATCCCACCAGCGGCGCCTACGCAGAATAGCATTGCTCGAAAAACCGTTGCATTTTGTTTGTGCTCATTTCTTCTAGTATTTAGGTTCGAGAAGATGGACTCCAGCTTCACTCTGGGGTACTGTTTTGGCGCGCTGTCTGTAGATGGAATAACAAAATACGTTGTGAATGTTTGCGGGAACCCATCTGTTGGCATGCCGCTTGCTCGAAGCATGGATGCAGTCTCGGAGGCGTATATTGACCATAACGGCGTTGATAATCTCATCATTCCAATATCTGTTAGTAACCCGATGAGACTTGTTAAAGAGGACTTTTCCTATTCTGTTGACGTTGTGGTTCACCCGTGTTTAACTAGCAGATGCTCAGAGGCTCATCATTTGCGGCAGCACCTTATTATGAAGCTAACAGCGCTGGCCGTTCAATGGATTCGTCAGGAGAGTGGTGTTTCTCTCATAGAGCGCTCCTGCTCGGTGGTTAACACAGACAAGTACTTTGTCGCGCAGCAGAAGAGAAGAGATGATGCATCCAATTTCATGAATCTCTTGTCGAATGCCGCCCGTCAAGCAGGTGCATCTCGGACGGACGCTGAATCTTCTCTGCCGTGCGAACTCAACCTTAACGCTGAGAAGCATCCATCAAAAGAACCTCTAATCCGAGAGATTGTTTCGGACAAAGGAATGAAAAAGGGGTTTTTGGTAGATAAGGCACCTGAATTGTATGGCCCCAACGGAAGTCCTGAAGGGAATGGAAAGCAGCCAGATGCCTTGTCTCACATTCCTGAGTCTATTCGAAGTAGATGCAAGATCATCGACACCCGCACGATGTCAGAGGTGGAGTCTAAAGGCTGCGCTTCACCGAAGTCCATCGCTCCAACTGCTCCCGCCATTTCTCCATCCACAAAATGCAGTGTGTCTCCACTGACTGACGCAAATCGTTGGAGCGCGATCTCAGTAACAATAGAAAATGGTATTCTAACAGCTCGGTTCAACGCGCCATCCTCTGTCACTAAAATTTCTGATGTAAATCTTGATGTCACGGAGGAGTCGATTGAGCTTGACTCAGAAATCACAATACTACCCACACAAATTGATGTGTCCACGGTTAAAGCAAAGTACTTAAAGTCATCAAGGATTCTGACTATTACCTGCTCGACCGTGTAGTTCCTCACCAGCTCACCACTTGTTTCTTCCAATGGAAACCTTCGTTTTAAACTGGAGACGTCCTATATGCTGAAATGGAACACCTTGCTCCATTGCTTATCTTCTTAGGTCCCCTAGCACTATGGACACGCTTGCCCCTTTGGCAGTTTTGCCAAATGGGAAGAAAATTTACACTGTATGGGGGAAGAAATTCGAAGTTTCAAAGAACTATAGCCTAAAGAAGCAAGTTGGGCGTGGGGCTTATGGAACGGTGTGCTCTGCTGTGTCTGAAGAAACGGGGGAAATGGTTGCTATCAAGCAGGTTTCTCACGTATTTAGAGATCTGAAAGAAGGAAAGCGTGTCTTGAGAGAGATGGAAATAATGACAACGCTGAAGCACAAGAATATCATCCGCCTACATCACTTCATCCGTCCTGAAGTAAAAGAGTCGTTTGAGGACATCTATCTCGTGATGGATTTATATGACACAGATCTACACCACGTCATTAAGAGTGGACAGAAACTGACAGACGAGCATTATCAGTATTTTCTCATTCAAGCATTCAGAGGCCTCCACTATCTTCATTCTGCGAAGATAATGCATAGAGATTTGAAACCCAGTAATCTCCTGGTTAATGCTGACTGCGCATTAGCTATTTGCGATTTTGGGCTTGCAAGAGATGACCAAGTTGCTCCGTCTCCTGATTTGACACAATACGTAGTGACTCGCTGGTACCGACCACCTGAGGTCCTTGGAATGGGTGCCCATCAATACAGTAATGCGGTTGATGTGTGGAGCCTAGGACTGATATTTGCAGAACTGCTTGTTGGCAAGACTCTTCTTCCTGGTAATGACTACCTCAGCCAGTTGTTCATGATTGTGAACCTATTAGGGACTCCATCTGAAGAAGATATGGAGTGCCTGAGCCCTGATGTTAGAACGTACCTCCTTTCTCAGCCCACGTGTAGTGTTCGGTCATTTAATAAAGTTTTCTCTATGGCCACCCCGGAAGCAGCTGATCTGTTGGCAAAACTTCTCGTATTTCACCCTTCCAAACGACTCACTGCTCAACAGGTTATTGAGCACCCATACTTTATGCGGTTCAGAGACGCAGCTGAAGAAGCAGGGGCACAGGAGCCGTTTGTGTGGAATCACTCGTACGATTACTCCGCAGACGAACTCAGAGATGAGTTCTGGCGAATCATAGTGTCAAATTCACCAAGTCCATGACGGCTCACAATCTGAGTGTCGTGAGAGATGTGACGCCAGTGGCGCGGTTGAAGACACCGCCCTGAGACGAATTGAAACGAATGCTTTCTGCGAATGGTTCGTTATCCCTTTTTGTTCAATCAACTGTGCTGTCAGTTGCCTCCTCTTGTTTCCGCTCGTCTCACCTTTTTTTTGTTTGAGGAACGTGTAGGGGCCACCAATGCGGCGCCCCAGAGAGCCAGCACCTGGAGAATGCTGTGGCAGTGGATGCTCGCGATGTGTTTGGGACGTGTACTATGACGAGGTTGCACGATATGAACAACAGCAATGCTCTTCTCTCGACGAGGATAGCTGCAATGCGTTTTCAAGCTCTTCCACCTCTGATGATGAACAGCTGGATTATGTGGGTAGCGTCGTTCTAAAGATTCATGATGGCCGGAACGAAGCCCTGCTCGATTCTTTTGAGAATCACGCACCAGCGAATTTTGCTCCTCTATTTGCTAGTGATATTGCGCTTAAGACTAACTCTGGTGACGATTTCATTAAGGTTGTGGCGTGTAAGGTTCCGAAGCATTTTCCCGCACCAGTACCTGGCGATGTGGTGGAACTAGTGGTTCCTAATACCACAGTAGTTGAAGAGGAGGATCTAGTTGGAAAGATTTGTGAAAAGCTGGGGCTTGCTCCAGAAAGCTTGTGTACCCTTACTAAGTCACCATTTGTCCCGGAAGGACACTTTCCTCCATGGCTTCCACAACGTCAGGCACTTACAATTAGATCGCTGCTTACGTACTACGCCGACATCACAAGTAGTAGTTTTCTACTTCACTCCTCTTTATACCAGGGATTGCTTCGCGTGCACGCCAATCAACGGAAGGACGTGGATTCCAATACTGATAAACGCTCTGTTGATATTCTCAGAGAATGTGCAGGTCCTGCGGCGTCTGCTATTTTCCGTAGCGTGAACAACGAGGGACGGCCACTGTGCTTTCCAAACCTTCTCGACATCCTTGAAGCGTTTCCTTTCTGCAAAATTCCTCTCGAGCGGCTTCTCGAAATTAGTGGACCTGTGCGAGCACGGAAGTACAGTGTCGCTGGGTACTCAGCAGGAAACGACTTTCACACTATTGATCTGTGTGTTCGGCCAGTAATGGCCAATAGAACCACCAATCTCGTTCAGACACCAGCAGCGCCGGATACAGCAATTCGACTGGCAACGTTGCTGAATGATGTAAGGATTCGAAGGAGCCCCAACTCACAGTTTCTAGGCCATACTTCTTGGCCTCTTACACACAGTACATTTTCGAGTAATCAGTGCGCTACCTTGTCGAAGCCACAAGGGCAGTGCATCCCGATTGGCTTCGTGGGAGTGTCGTCATTCGGAACCACCAAGTTCGCGCAACATTTGTCTTCTGCTGTCCAAAGTATGTCGCAAACCACTGAGTTTAAAACACCCTCTCTTTTTTTGATTGGTTCAGGGTCTGGGATTGGGCCGATGATGGCAGCGGTTCAACAACTGGTGAAGTTCCGTCGTAGTTTTGCATTGAGCTGTCCCTTTCCAGTTTGGGTATGGTACGGTGCTAGAACATGGTCTGACCTTGTTTACCACAATGACCTTCAGTCAGCTTTGAAGTGTGGAGCGCTAAGTGATTACTCATACTCCATATCACGTCCTGACATCGATTCACCAAAGGACCGCTATGTTACCGATATCTTGCAGAGAAATGCTCATCACGTTAGGGAGAGCTTGCTCGAAGGATCTGGGAAACTGTTTGTGTGTGGTCCAGGTGAAATGATGAAATCCACAAAGCAAGCTCTCCAGAATTCTATTTTAAGCGAAGCTGATGACGATGAAAGTGTGCGGGAGCAGCGCATCGCAAAGCTGGAACTACACGGAAGCATTGCATTTGACGTGTGGAGCACAATTAGTCCGTTTTGATGGACCATAATTTCATTTCTGTGAAGCGGAAAGAATTCCTGATATTTGTTGGATGTGCGGTAGTGGTTTGCCAACAACCAGAGGAACATAAGATTTCCCCAATCTTTCTTCTTGGCACAATAGTAGGGATGTCACAAGACACGTACTTTCGTCGTGCCATCAATTGGATGTACGGCGATGAAGCGTACCTCCAACAGCTTCCTGTGAAGGATATCGGTGAAAAACACATCAACGAACTCCTTGGCCGTCATCCGTATCATCCATACGATCCCGACATGAAGCCTGACAATGTGTGCTTCGCCATGAATAGCATTTTCTATGAGTGCATGGAAGCTGATCATGTGGATGGTTACGAGCTTTATCAAAAGCACAATGCGTGCTATTTTCCGTATAAGATCGATTTAATGAAGTGCTTAGCGCGAGAGAAGAAGCGTCTTCGGGAGGCTCGCAGTACGGCAAGCTGATCGCCTTAATACTAACTCTTCATGTACGGCATCATGCACCATTGCTCTCTGAGCGAGCAAGCAGCCTGCCACACGTTGGTTTTCTCTCCTGTTTTTTTTTTTTGCTCTCTGATGTCTGCTAGCTCTATTCACAATGGAGTCTCCTAGCGCCACATATGCTCACTCTAACAGCGCTTCTCTAACGCTTCTATGGGGAACGTGGGAGTTGTGGTGTGACGTACCCGTGACTCGCGCGGTTTCGTACGTTAGTGAACAACAGCGGCGCTATTTTTGTCCACCAGAAACCAGTTGGCTTGATAAGGTGAAGAGTGTTGGATTGTTCGATAGCGCTGAAGGGTTTTGGGGTCTCTTCCGCTGTACACTATTTCCTTCACAGCTTCCACCCAACAGCTCGTACTACCTCTTTCGCAAACACATCGCACCAATGTGGGAGCACGAAGCGAACCGTCGCGGTGGAAAGTGGGTTATTTCATTTAACCATCTGCCAACATCTTCTGCAACAACACCCAATGACGCTCCATCAACACCGGTGGACGTTGCCTGGCAGAAGGTGTGCCTTGCGATTATTGGTGAGCAGCTTCCCTGTGAGGAGGAAGAAGTGTGCGGCGTCACCGTTAGTCGAGCAAAGCCACGTGGTAGCGGTGGTGCGTCAACAACAAGTGAGTGGAAACTATGCATCTGGACGCGGACTGCCGACAACGCAGAAGTACAGTTGGCAATCGCCCAATTTATTTTGGCACTTTTAAAAGATTCCCGCACCGGTGATGAAGCCAAACAATCGTCGGACGACCTCGCGTTAAAATTATCTTATGTCGCACATAGAGAGCTCATGGAAGCCAAGCAGAACTTCTCCAAGGGAACGGCCCCATCCGGTGCGTTTGAACCGAAGTACTCTGTTCCATAGGCCGGACAAAGCAAAGAGAGGGGTTTCAGGTGTCTCACCAAAAAATAAGGTGCACCACCTCGTATGCATCAATTCCACCCACTGTTCTCTGCTGGATTTGCTGACGTTTCCAGCGTGTACACCTGCTCTTTTGTTTGGCCTGTAGACCACCTATCTATGCGTGCTTATCCCAGGTTTCATTGTTCCTTCTGTACTGATCTACGTGACTTCTCACTGACGCGCGTCACCAGATTATCATTGTCTTCTTATTCATTTCCTTCTTCTCTTCTATTGTCTTCATAGCGAAGTTTGTTTCCCAATACTCTCTTTGTGCTCACAACAAGCGAATAGAAACCATGTTTGGACGTCGTGTAGCCGCGAGCTGTGGCATCCCTCCATCAATGTACACTCGCCTTCACATCCACTCCGTCCAGCAGGCAAATCACATGCTGCCTCCGCTGATGCTAACGACTTCTCTCATCTCCCGAAGTGTCAGTGGTGGGACAGGTGTCTTGTCCGCCGCCTTCGGTGGTGGCGACCTGGTCCCCGCAGACCTTTCCGCCCCACCAAACTTACTTGCTGCTCTTGGAGTTACTCCCCAGATGCTCCTCAGTGCCGTGAAAATGAGCCCGATCTTAAGAATGATCTCTGATACAATGTGTACTTATAGTGTTATACTACCTCACGCAGCGTGGTGATCCACATACCCAACACTCGTCACAGTTTGATGCAGGTCGACGGCCCTCTAACTAACCTCTATTTGTAGTAGCAATCACCTTTCTACGACCAACAATTTGATTATTCACTCATTGTGCTGGACATCTGATCTGTACCGAACACATGCTCTGCCCAAGGCACAACTCTCATCTTCCTTATTCTTCCCTTTTTAGCGAATCTTTCTATAAGATCTCATCTCCAAAGTGGCAGGTTGGCATTCATTTCATTGGCACAGCAGCATGAGCAGTCGCATTGCGGTGCTAGTGGGGCTGAACAGTCTTAGCAGTATCTGTGCTGTGTACTTCACCAAGCAAGCATTCTCT